>MNCI01006697.1:897933-1051881 GCA_015680685.1 Gnetum montanum | reverse complement strand
GGAATGACCTGAAAGACGAACCCGAAGGCGAAGCCACCGAACCTGCAACTGATTCAACATACCAAAAATCATTACCAGCAACTGCCGGCATAGGAGAAGGCTCAGCCGCCGTGTCAGGAAACGTCGCCGTATCAAAGGCATTAGCATCGGGCATGGTTATATCTTTTTTGATTGCAGGTTCTAGGGCGGATAAACTGGTGATTGCCTATTTGTTGTTGTTTCTTTTACCGCCTAGAACACCTTTTGAAATGCATTCACAGGCCTGCAACTACTCGAAAATATTGTGTCGTCTGTACCATGCAGTTTGTGATGATGTGTAAATCTTATGGCTCCTCCCACTACGGCAAAGCTTCTTCTTTTTGTTTTTAGAACGGTGAGGGTTTCAGAACAGCACAGAATCCAACAGGGTTTGGCGACACATGAGGGGGTTTTTGTGGCCCTGTTCACCTGTCACAGAGGCGGTCAACATTGCTTATGTTTTGCTGCCCAACAAAAAACGAAGTGCTGATGTCTGTCCCTTTCTTTTCCTCTGTTTTTTGATGATTGCTGCAGCTGCATTTTTTTTCGTCATTCACTTGGGTGCTTGGATGTTTTCTTCTTGGGTTTTCTTACCGTTCCGATGTAACCCAATAATCGGAAGCTGAGACAATAAAAATAAAGAAGTCTTTGCATGGTGTGGTCCCCACACATAAAAACACAAAAAAAAAAGAAAAAAAAAGGAAAAAGAAAAAAACAGAAAAAGAAAACGAACGCTAAAAAGCTAAAAGTGAGGATTCAAAGCACACCTCTTAGACGAAATAAAATTTGGGCTGCAAGCACTGGTTATGGAACCAAAGTGTTCCCTCTAACTAAGGCCCTTCTCGCTTCCCATTCTCTCCGTTGTTTCGTCGGAATGGTGGTGGCTCTTCGAAGATGCATCCTTGTTATCCAAGTGGATGGTTTGACCAAATGCATTGATGCGAATTCACTGGAAGTGGTTGGTTTGAGGCCAGAGTTGGAATGAGATTTGCCGAGTCACATTAATCATCAAACACACAAGGGGCTATACACCACCTTGTTCTTGGGATTCCATTCCACTTCTCTTCTTCCCATCCTTCTTCCATTGTTCACCTCATTGCCGGTTGTATCATTGTATATACTTTGGTTGATGCTTTGTTTTCTTTTTGGTAAATTCTTCCGGTTAAGACTTTAACTCTTGTTCCACAGGACATTCCCAGAGCCTACGGACTCTTTGAATGTGGGTTTGGTAGGGCATTAAGGGCATGAGCCTGCTTTGGGGAGGACCCACTGTCATTCCTATTTGGAACATTAGTTAACTTCTCTTCCTTAACGTTTTGCAATTAATTAATATTTTTTTTTGTTCATTTCCATCATGACGTCCCTTTCATCGATGCCATAGTTGTCCCTTTTTACCTATCCTTCCTACTCCTTCTCTTTTTCCATTCTAACGCTACTGGAGGTTCGCGATTAGTCATGGGGGTACGGGGCCTGATTTTTCAATTTTTATCCTAAGCCCCGAATTTTTTCGTTTCTCTTCCTAACCCCTACACCTTCGGTAGCCATCATCTACATTTTCCTAGATCCATATCAGCCATACCACAACTTAGCCAATGAACTTACACCGCAGCAAGGTATGCTTTACTTAATAATTCAATTACCCTTGCTAATATGTGATTGTGTTGTGTGTGCAGATGGCAATCATACAACAACAGAATGGATCTGGAGCCGACACTTGGAATGGAGCAGCGTTGAAGCGGCATGCAAGGAGTGGAATTGATAATGCGCTTATGGATGGACAACGAAAGGCGCAATCTAGGCGTTGGCAGCAACAAGACTCTTCTCTCTTCTCTTTTCTCTCAGCTGCCAACTGTGGCCTGATGTCATTATAATAAGGTGTTCACCCTTGTTGTCATGAACACCAGTTTTTGTCAAGTCTTGTAATAAAGACTGTTCACATGTCACCCCATTAGTTCCATTTCCCCTAATAATCCCATACCTACCTGATATCATTGTAAGGAACTCGAGGACGAGTTTTCATTCAGTCATGGGGGTATGATGAGACGCGACCTGCATGTGCCACGATATCGCGTATGCGATATCGCATCTTTCCCTGCGATATCGCGTACGCGATATCGCATACACGATATCGCATACGCGATATCGCTTACACGATATCGCGGTGCCATATCTATAAATAAGAGGTGACACTCCCCTTAATTCCCAATCCTAGCTAGAAGTAGCGAAGCTCTGGTAGATTGATCACTCCAGAGATAGAATTTTTCCCCATGTGCCCGCAGTAGGAGTCCTAGAGTGAACGGCTCTTTATTCGAGCAGCTTGTAACCTGAACCCAAGTTGTGTACGGCAATAAAGACGAACTTGATTGGATAAACCTTGCAGCACGTGGTTTCATTTATTGCTTTCATTTACTGCTTTCCTAGTGCGTTCAAGTACGACTTGATTACGAGCGTCTACGGACGTGTACGGCTAGTCAAGGAATCGGCTGCTTGACGCAATGCATGAGTACGACTCAATTACGAGCATTGGCTGCTTGGTAACCCAGTAGCGTATTCCAGGATTCTGCGCTTGGTAACTCCAGGGTCTAATGTGTACGGCTAGTTGAGGAATCGGCTGCTCATTGCTAGGCTAGATCGTGTGATAAGTACGACTTAGTTACGAGCACCCACGGGTGTGTACGGCTGGCTAAGGAATCGGCTGCTTATCACACGTAGGCTAAATAGGTGCCTCAGTACGACCACTTCGAGCACTTGCGTTACGTGTGGCGATCCCAGTAACGATTAGCGTTTGGTAAGCTGCAGTTGCATAGTTCAGGGTGTGTCCGGCAAGTGGGAACGGATGCTGACGCTAGTTAATTTAGACTTAGATCTTAGTTAGAGTTAGTTTAGTTTTCTCAACCCTTTCTCCTGGTAGCATAGAAGATAAGCCGAAAATACCAAAAAAATCACATACCTCAGACTTGCTTAACCATACACCGTGACACATACAAGCAAGCCTGGGAAGACAACGAACGATTAACCCCAAGTGTTTCTTGTGGCGTTAAGGCATTTAGTCTGCGGAGTTCGACCGGATCGCGTGTGTACGCTCGTATTCGTATGGTGGAGTGTAGGGGTACCTCGTCACTCATCACCGGTGAATATTGCGGTCTTCCCAGAGGCGCGATGCCTTGGTACCTTGCACTCATACCATGGTGAAAAATTCTGATTTTCTGTTTAATTTGTGCGATGTGTCCCAAAAGAAATCAACGTCTCCCCTTTGGAACAGGGCTAAGGTTTATGCTTATCTTTTTACGGGAGAATTCATTAAAATCCCCATAGTGATTTCCATCTCTTTCTCTTCTTCTTCTTTATTTAAAAAAAATGATAGAAACCAATACCTTTCCCAATCACATCTTGCCATTTCAAATATTTGTATTGTAATATTTCAGAACATCTCAACCATCTCATGTCTCTGTTCCATACAATGGCTAAATGTGCCAACAACTTCATCATTGTAGCATTCACTTATCTTAATTATTTATTTAATTACTATTTACTACTTTCTTAGTCAATACCTTCTTACCCTAAACTCCTGTTAAACGCGAAATGAGTACGACTTGATTACAAGCATTTAAGTGTGACTACTTGGTAACCCAGTAGTGTACCTAGGATCTACGCTTGGTAATCCCAATAGTATTCATGCATGAAGTCCAAGATGTGTACGGATGATTAAGGAACAGATGCTCATTACACTTAGGCTAGCTTAGATTCTCTCTCACCCTTCTCTCTTAGCTTAGTTAATATTATCTTCCATTGCCTTCAAGAGTAGCGTTAGCATAAGAACAGATCATACACCTCACTCTGGACTAAACCATATGTGAAAAATTTAACACTAGTCCATATGGGAAGATAGTGAACTGCAAGTTAAGGCTAACTGTCTAGATGCCACAACTAGTCCATTTGCAAAGTTCGATCGGATCGTGCGTGTAATGCTTGTATTTGTATGGTTGAGTGTAAGGGTACCTCGCCACTCATCATCCCCAAAAAGCAAGTTCACTTTGTAGAAAGTCCTAACATGCTATTAATACAAAATGCAAACAATTCCATGCTAAGCAAGAAAGATCAATCCCCTTTCCTGAAAACCTTAGTCATTTTACGGAAGAATTTCCACAATTGTTTGATGGATTCTAGTGCAACTATTAATGTCATTCCTCTTGAGGCATGTGAGGCCTTAGGAGTACAAATGGTACCACAAACGAAAAGTGTGATTCAACTCAATAGATATCACATAGCTGTAGTAGGATCATTGAAAGGAGTGAAGGTGCAACTTAAGCAATATCCTACATTTACATGTTACACTGATAACCTAGTAGTTGACATGTCGCCCACTTATGGTGTGCTCTTATCTAGGACTTTTGAAGCTAAGTTTGGAGACTTCTTTAGGTCAGATTTCTCAAAATTGTTAATCCCTATTAAACAAAAATCTGCATACATGATTATACCTAGAGAACCCTTTTATTAACAAGTTGTAATAGCTTTTGATTAGCAAAATTGACCTTTGGAGAACCAAAACACTAATCTTTACGTTCGAGTTATTAAGGTTAATCATGGGGAACATGTTATAAATGACCATGTGAGTGAAATTACAGAAAAAAATTATTTTCCTCATACAAACTCCACCCAACCCTATTAAACTTCTAGTGAATGTGAAGAAATCCATGAAGATACCTTGCCTTATCATCAACACGATGGATTTCTTTTGAGTGATCCACCACCTTTAGGGGAGGACAAAGGTATAAATAAGATCCTACCCCTTAAAACATTAGAAGGTGCTACAAATCCTGACAACATATCCATTGAACATGTTTCTAGAGAGGCTGTATTTGATGATTTACAAAAACTTAGACCTAAGATTCAAACTCATATGAAAGAAGAACTTGATGAACTACTAGGATCTAAATTTATTCATCTTACAAAATATTCAAACTTAGTGCGTAATAGAAAATGAACAAGCAAATTAAGATTATGTCTTGATTTTCATAATCATCAAAAAATTGTTAAACGATGTCTTGATAGGAAGCATGTTGGTGAAGTCTTTAAGATAGGAAACCTAGTCTCAGAAAGAGGCAGAATATTTGACCAAGCAAGTCTTCAAAGTAATTTCTCTCCTATGTGGTCAAGCCCATTCCAAGTTAAAGACATCATTAGCCCCAATGTATACGAAATTGCTAACGTGCAAGGATATAGGTTACCTCACAATTTTAATGCATTTTATTTAAAGCATTTCTACTTAGGTGCCCCTCATGGACACCCAGTAGATCCTTGGTTACATGTTTTCTTTCCCCTCACCATGCATTTCATTTGTATATAGTTGCATCTGCATATTTTCTTTGCATTTTCATCATTTCTTTATTAGCTTATTATTGTGATTTTTCTTTTCATATGATTTTAATAATCATTATGGTCATTTGAGTTACTTCAAGTTGGGTCATCATAACACTATTCAAAAATAATGCTTTATATATCCTAGTACTATTATATTTTATATTTCAATAATACTAAGATTCTTCCCAGTCCATTTCAAGGTTTTAGTTTTATTAATTATGTTGGATTATGGAGGACAAAATTTATGCTAACCTAGCATGTAATCATCATGATCATGTGAGTGTAGGATATGTGACATTGGAGAATGGTTAGCCATAATCACTAGGTGACCTTGGAAAATTGTCATTTTCCCTCTCATAAGCCCCAGCTCTCAAGTGTGATGATTCATGGCTACCCTATGATCAACAAGGTGAAGTGTGTTCATTTCCACTTGAGAACCCTTAGCCACCTAGGAGACCTGCTATGATGCCATCAAATTGTAATCAAAGGCACATACACAAGGGTTGAACTGCACCATGGGCAAGGTTTTGAAAGGACCATGTTCTTTAGAAGTGCAGCTAATTAGCCAAACTCGTATTGGAATTCCTACCTTAAGAATGAAGTACACCATGAGCAAAGTTTCCTCAAAAAAAAAAGGAAAGAAAAGAAAGAAAGAGGACCCTATTCATTGGCAGTGTAATAAGTTCTTGAGTGTGATGCGGTCCAGCAGCTATCCTCACCCTAAACTCCATTTTCCCTTTTGAACCTATTATTCAAACAAAAAAAATCCAAAGGAAAAATTTGAAAGTTACGGCTAGTCATAATCTAAAATAAGCCTATCCTCCTCATTAAGTTTAGTATGGGTCTTGTGCTTGAAGTGGTCAACATGCTTTTGACTTTTGCCTTNAAGCTTTAATTTAATGGGAAATTGTTAAATGTAATATTAATTTTAAATGGATGTTTGACAACAAGTTGTGGTTACAATGTTACTATTGATCATGGCCCCATGCCTAGCATGGGCAAGGTTGATACCAACACTTAGCCCCTAAACTTTAATTACATGCGAGTGCAAGGATAACAAAACCATAGAATTTCTAAAGGAAATGCAACAGGTAAAGAATCAAAAACATCACAAAAAAGACAAATTAAAACTTCAAAGCAAACTATACTGNCATCCATTTAAAATTAATATTACATTTAACAATTTCCCATTAAATTAAAGCTTATTTGGGTTATATTATCTTATCATTAGAAAAAATTACATCATCTGTCAATCACAACTACCCATAATTGAAATAACCAAAAGTACACAAAACATGATCAACTCATTAATTCAACTTCCAATGCTTGCAGGTGGGAACTTGGAAATTACTCTATGTAGAGGTTTCATTTACCGAAACGTAGAATTCAATACAATACATAGTTGCCATCAATCAAAAATTGAAAATAAAAAAAATAATTCTTAATTCATTACCTTCTTCCAATCTAGAGCAAACGAAACTATGCTCCTGTGTTGATGTGTTTGTGCCAATCTCATGTAATAAACATTTGTATCACTTAGGTTTGAGTACAAGAACATGATTATGAATTGAAAAACAAAATTGTAAATTAAATTGATAAATTTTGATGTACTCCTTGCAAATAACTACTAATAATAAAATAAAAAAAGTAAGTACATACTTTCCACTTTAATGATAGATAAACGCACAAGCTCATTAGTATCTTGAAGCAGAGTGACAACATGTGTATAACAAGCTATCAAATATGGTGGTGGTGATGACCGTAACCACCACCAGTGGGCGTTACAAGACCGTAATGGTGGCTATTCATGGTAGTGGTTACTATAGGATTATGGGACATGAATCGTCGATGGTGGCATGACTGGTAGGAACATGGTGAGCGGTTACAGTAGTACATGGGCAATTTTATTGAGGAGTAGTAGCAACTATAAAGACATCAATCTCCTGATGGGGTAAGGGAGGGATCCAAGTTGGGGGTGGCCAACTAGGAAGCTGTTATAAAACACCTGATGTGTAGATAGTAGCGTGTTAGTTCCTGAGGGTCAAGAAAACCAAGAGGAAGGAGTTTCCTCCTTTTTATTTATTTGGCAAACTATGGAACAAGAGATAGGAGCTCCAATTTTCAAGGGTAGTAGCGGAGACATGTTGCAGGTGGTTATTGGGCTGGACAAGATCTGATAACCTTCTCTCTCATTAGGCTCGAGCTTAGTGTTAGCCAGTGGTCAACTCTCAACACTATATCAGGCTTTTCTCTTCCCAATGGTAGGTGCATGATGCATGGTGCACGTGACTATAGTAGGCAATTGAAAATCCAGTAGGCAATGGTTTCTTTCTTCTCTTTTGTTGATGTGACGAGTGGCAAGCTTCTTATTAGTTTTAGGTGCATGATAAAAACTAGACGCACCTACAACATACATGGTAGATAGGGGTGACCAATGAAGGAGTGGTCTTTGACTCCCAAATTAGCAAAGGGTTAAATCCTGAAGGTGGTAGCAAGGAAACCCATAGGCAATGATTTCCTTCTTCTCTATGGATGCATAGCTCTCCAATAGCAGATAGCACATTGGGTAGCCTCACTCTCTCTCCTTTGTGGCAATGGCTGCACATGATTGCGGTAGCGATTTCTTTTCCTTTTTTAGTAGATAGTTTTTTATTTTTTGGGGCATAGTGTGCATGCATGGTAGGTAGGCAATATTGGGCCTCCTCTTCTCCCACCTGCAGTGGTTCATTCCTTTTTTCAAAGACTGTAGGTAGGTAGCAGACAACAAGGATCTCCCTCTCTCTCTCTCTCCATGGTAGCAGAAATTACTATAGTAGAGACCAAGAGAGAGGCAACACCTTCCCATGGTAGTCTCTCTCTTTCTCTCTCTCTCTCTTTCATGATGGTCATGGTCTTCCTACTTAGTAGTGAATACCATCAGCAGCGACGGACCAGAAATGTGGGACTAGGGAAATTTTATTTCTTTTAGTTATTTATTATATTTGAGATAATCATTTAATTTAAATTTTATATTTCCTTTTTAGTTTACTTTTTTTAAAAGGCCACATAGCCCTCTCCAGCTAAGACTATTCTCGGGTTTCTGTACCCATAAGGGAGGCACCCTAGGCAGTAGCCTCCTAAAATGCGTTTTCTTTCCTAGTGTTGATGTATCCAAATTTTATGCATAAACACATATGAATCATGAACACGTGGTCCAGTTGAATTCCATGGATTCTATGTCTTCTAGTACACTAGTCTTTTAGGAAGTGAGCTTTTCCCTAATAGTTATTTATTGTCTTCTTAATTACTCTTGTGATGCACAAAGGTATGGTTAAGTGTGATTGAGGTATATGATTTTTATTATTTTATGTTTTATGCTCCTAGTACTTTAAAATAGAGAAATGAAGTAATTTAATAGCTAATTTAATTTAACTACTTAACTAATCTCTAACTAGTTCTAACATAAGCATCTAGTCCCACTTTCTGTACACATCTTGAACCCATGTATCCACTACTAGGATTACCAAGCACTATGCTACTAGGTAAACTAAGTAATAATGCTGCTGGGATTACCAAGAGAATACATGTTTACACTCAAAGTGGTCATACTTATGTGTTTAATCTATTTAACTTAATTAATTAAGTAATCGCTTGAAGTCTAATTTAGCTTAATTGATTGCATAATCAATGAAAATAGGTAAATGCATAAATGAATCATTATTCTATTTCAAGTGTTGCAAGGTTTGATCAAAAGGCTCATCTTTATTGTCATTCACATTCATGTGTTTAGGTACAACAGTGCTCGAATAAAGATCTATATACTTTTTGACTCTTTCCGCAAGCACTCAGAGAAATATTCTAACTTTCAAATGACAAAACTACAAGAGCTCTACTACAACTATGACTTGACATCCTTATAAACGCAACTAGTGAGTTTGTATTTATAGATTTTATTGTAGAACTACATCAATAGAGCCTCATAGATGCAGCAAACACTATGTTGATGCAACCCCATTGATGGGGAAACACAACGTAGATAGGGCCATGTCAACGGGGCCCCATTGATGAGGTCATGTCATCAGGGGCCCATTAATGTGACACAATGACAATTCATCATAAACCCCATGACTGAATGAAAACTTGTGCTTGAGTTCTTTTACAAAATTAAGTAGGTATGAGATTATTAACTGACTCTTAACAAAACTGAGTGCTTGAGTGTACAAATCAACAACATTACAAAAATTATGGTGTTCACGATATAAAATTGAACATTATGACATGACTACTCAAAATTAGATAACACATCCTCTGATGGCATGAAGGTGGTTGAGAAGATGAGATAATCCTAGGTGGTGCAAGTTCCTGAGGTTCTGAAGCACCTTTGCCAGCTTCAAGCATGTGCAGTAGTTAAGGTAGCTATGACTATCTTACTATGGCTACTACCCTTGGTGGAAGGCAAAAGGCATCTAGTAATGCCTTCATCTTCTCCTCCTTGCTTCGGGGATCATTCACAATACACAAGGCATCACCAATGTGGGCTAGAATGGGGATATCCCATTGACAAGGCATTACTGGAAATAACTCCTTAACATTGACAAACCAGGGAATGAATTGTTTATGTTTGACATCGAATTCCCTAACTACATTTTTCAACTCCTTGTAGTCATTCATTCGTTTGGCTAGGTTTTCTACAACAAATCTCTAATCAATGTATTTGCCCTTAAGAACCTTGAGTTCTACATTTGCCGCCGCAAGCTTTTGCTTGGTGTTCTTACGATGCTTGAACTTGGCCTCATACAACAAGTATGAGCTAGCCACTTGCTTCTCCAAATATAGTTGTAACTATCCAGTAGTCAACATAGCCAAATTTTCATATCGAAGATTCGCAAGCTCCATGTATTCTATTATCTCCTCAATTTGCAACTCCTTCATGTGGATTTCTGCCTTATTGTAGGCATCTATCCTATCAATGATAGGTTGCCAAACATCTCTTCCTTGGTGGAGGGTTTCATTTACTTTTTCCTTTGCCAACTAGATGTGCTTTTCATTAACTTCTTTCTATAGACTAGCCTAATCTCTATAATGATCCTTAACTCTCTCAAATTTGAGAGTCTATGATTTCTAGGTGGCTACCTCTATTGTAGTTTTTTTGGTGAAAAGCACAAACCTCCTCCATGGAGACGTTTCTATTTTTAGTTATCAATCTTCTTATCTCTATGTTCACTTTGGCTAGTTGCTCTTGATGTTGATGGATAAAGTCGATTAATTTTCATTTATGCTCATCAACATTTCATAGGGAATGGTTCTCTATGGTCAATTGCACATTCTCCTAGCAGATCAGATCCAAGGCCTTCCAAATTTTTTGTTGGGTAGCCTCTACCAAGGATTGGTAGAACACCATCATCTCCATTGCACCCTCAACCCCTTTCAATTTTGTGTAAAGCTATTCAAGAGCTTCATCTCTTGTCAATGTCAAGTTGAGAAATGCAGGGTCAGCAATTTGGACTCTTAATTCAACAACTTTAGCAGCCAAGCATTTTTTCAACTTCTTGGCTATTTCCAATTGCCCTTCCAAGATAATGTTTTTTCCCCTTGCCTCTAGCAACTTCGACTAGGTTGTAGTAATACTATTTGGAAGATCAAAGACATTCAAAAGTGATTGTCCACTTCCCACTAGTTGGTCCAGCAGTTCTTCATGTTATGCTATGCTTAATCTGCCACTTATAGTTCTTGTGGATGTCTGCACATCTTTGAGTGCAGTGATGCCTGGTACAAACATTGTAGATGCATTAAGTGTTTCAGCAATTCTATCAGCAATTATTGCCTCTGTTGTTTCTTGTCCCTGGTGCTGCATCACCAACACTATTGCCCCCTTTCCTTCCTTCAAGCACACTAAGAAGGTCATAGCATTCCTAGAAATTTTTGGGAGTGGCTGCTATTTTGCGAGAGATACCATGACCTTTCTAATGCTAGGATTTGACCTTGTAGACAACTACATACATTGGGCTATGAAAATGGATCCACCTCCCCCCATTAGGCTAATTGTTTAGGCTACCTCATTTAGGTGCCTCATTACTAGCTGGCACATAGATGGGTCCCTAGCACTCATGCATGCTCATTGCTCTTGTTTGCTCGAGAACCATTCTCGATATTCATGCAATCTTTGGGCTATTGTAGCGACGTTCAACATAGTTGTTTAAGTGGTAGGTGAAGATGGCAATTGCTTCTCCTCTTCTTGAATAATTGTTGTAGGCATTTTATCTTTCATCGTCTCCTCCCAATTAGTGATCAGAGCATGCCTGACAACATCATTTGTATAATCGACTATCCCTCCCCTCTGACAAAGTTTTTTGATGAGACATGGAAAGGGGAGTGCCTTCCTTCCATGTTCATTCTCTTTAAACCACTTCTCTATCTCCAAATAGATTAGCTATGAAAGGTTGATATGGAATCTTCCACTCAGAGCAATGCATGCACAAGCAAAAAGGTAATGATCTTATTGAGCCTCACCATGGGGTTTAGGTAAAAGGTGACAATCTTGTAGTGAATTCTTTCTACCGGTGTGAGTGCACTATACTTCTTTTAGTTGACACCATAGCACTGTTGAACCCATTTCTTTTTTATACTGGGATTCACTTGCATTAGAATCTTAGTGAGATTCACCCCATTTTCTAGCAACCTAAGCACTTTAGCAATGGCCTACACTAAGTAGGACACTAAGATGTTCTTGATTTTGACCATTGAAACTTCCAGCTTGTTATTCTAGAATAAGAATGTCTCTCCCATGTACCACTCCTTGATGGAAGTGATAATTAGGCACATGGGAGGGGTCTTCAGGTAGTCTTGTACTTCTTTAGGTGCTTGCTCCAAGAAAGAGCAAAATTTTAACTCTTGGTGCACTATTTTTTGGACCTTCCTTGATCTGATTTAATTTAGGTAGGCTTATGTTAAGGTCACCTTAAGGTTTGCTTGCTAAGTTGGTGTCTCATCCTAGTGGGAATGTTTTTTTGCTACTGTTGGTTCTAGAATCTAACGAATAGATCCCACCTTGGCCTCTTTCCTAAGATGACTTGTGACATGGCTTGTAAGTGGTTCTTCCTGGGCTTGTTCTTGGTCCCTTCTCATTCTTGGTCATTCCTCCCTTTATTAAGATGGTCCTCATTCTTGTGTTTGTTTGCCTTCTAGTGCCATCTGTGATCACAACACATCCATGAATTAGTAGATATAACATGTAACTTTGAATATTTGAGTACCTTCTCTCCTTAGTTAGTTACACTTGGCTAAGGTTGAACCATGACATATTGATTATTTTATTAATTTATTTTCATTATAAGTTTCATTGGACCTCGTTAGAAGGGTTTAACTTTTGTAATTTGATGTTTAAGTGTTGATTTCTTAGTTAAACCTTTGTGAGAGTTAGAAAAATGGTAAAAAAATTTCTGTCAAAAATGGGACATTTGTGGCTCCAACGACTAAGAGCTTACCTTCGATAGCTACAAGGTCAAAGAATGGAGTGATTTGGATAAATAGTTAGGAAGCTATGGGCTCTAAAGGATTCTAGGCCCTAAAAATTTGAAAAAACTCCTTTAGTATTTGTGAGAAAATGTGAAAATTTCTAAGAGTGGTCATGCATATTTATACTATTTCTGTGCTACATTAATGGGGCCACATATACAAGGCCTTGTATATGCATGGGCTCCACCAATGGGGTCTCGTTTATGGGGTTTGTAAACAAAATTTTCAAATGTGAATATCTTGAAAAATGCAAGGAATTTTTGAATGAATTTGGAGTCCATAGAGTCCCAGAAAAGCCAAGAATATGATGAGATCATTGAAGAGGATGCTTGAAATCTTAAAAATTGAAAAATATGGTGGAGAATGTGTGCATTAAAAAAAATATGTAAAGGAGCACATGTTTGGATGCACAAAATGGGTGTATGAAATATTCTAATTACAAGAATGCCTAAGGATAATGCGCTTAATGAACCCAACCAAGGGATATGCAAGTGGATCCTCCCCATAGTAGGCAAATGCCTTCTTTTCCCTTACATAACCTCAACCTAACGAGTTCATGGAGCCCATAGGCAATTAATGATTAATGGAAGTTAAGGATCAAAACCCAAGATATTCTACCAAAGAATTCAAGTACATTAGACAAAGATACTGAATCAAGAACATAGACACGAGCAGTGAGGTGAGTTACAAGTAGCATAGATGGATGATGGAGAAGTTGGAATGGAATTCCAAATTAAGGTCATAAGAAGTCCCTTATGCATTTTATGTTTAAATGACCTAAGAAGTTCCATCCTTAGTCTAGATTAAAACCAATCACTTTCAGTGACTTTTCATCACCACTCTAAGATCGATCCAACTCGTCAAGACACAAGAGTGCTCCCACAGAACAACCACCATTCCATAAAGAGAAGTCAGAAGTTTGAGAGGGCCTTAGTTAGAGGAAACCTTTAGACATGGGTAACATGTTTTTCTAGTTCCATAACCAATGCTTGTAGCTCGTTTATTTGTCTAAGGGATGCACTTTGAATTTCCATCATGTATTTTTTCTTTTTTTATTTTGTTTTTATTTTTTCTCTTTTTTTGGATGGGAACCACACCATGCAAAGACTTTATTCGACTTCCCGTTATTGGATGACATGCAATGATAAGAAGTCTATGAAAACACTCAAGCACCTACGTAAGTAGAAGAGTAAAAAGAATATTAAGTCTTATTGAAGTCACACTTTGTGCAAACCTTTGAATCCTTCCCAATTCTAGAAACTACCAATGTCACAAATTTATTAAAATTTTATTTAATGAAAGGGACCTCATACTTTCAAAATAAGGAAAACCATAAAATTTGTGAATGCATGGATGACGTGGACTTATTGCCTATTCCATGAAAAAGAAACCATGCCTTAGCCATTTGTACAAAAATTCAAAAATAAAAACCAAATATAAACAAACAAAATATTAGGCACAAACCACCATTAGCATCAGCTACAACACCACTGTGTCCTATTTGCACAAAGTAAGTTTATTAACAAAAATTAGAAAATCACACTAAAATAAAGTAAAATATATAAGAAAGTGTAAAATGCCCAAGAAATATTTAAATGTGCTAACAATGGTGTAAAAAAAAATGATGTAACATAAGAAATTTTTTAAAAAAAATATCAAGAAGGTGTAAAATAAATAATTTGAAAATACAAAAATGTGAAACAAAAAATAGGAAAATTGAGAAGCCACATATATGTTTAGCATGGATGGCCATCTCCCCCAAAACCAAGCTAGAAGGAGGAGATCCAAAAATTAAGCATAGTAGTCGATCTACTGAGGTATTTGTTGCACTGGCTTACTTTGGCTCGTGAAAAGGTTTTATCTATTGGATGTTGACCAACTACTTTTTGTTTGGGCTTTTAGGTTTGTATATGATCATGGCCCTAGAAACAAAAGGTTTCATAAATTATATATGGCCCCTCTCACAATGTTTAGGATTTGGTTTTTTGAGGTACGTGTGTGGGATTCTAGTAGAGAACCTTATCTTCTAGTTGAAATTTTACTTTCCGTATTCTAAGATTATGACATTGTTTGTTTAATTCCCTATGCACTTCATTCTAGAATAGGGCTTCCAATTGATTTTCATCTAGTACAATTAGGTTGATTAGCCTTTATTTTTGTGCTAGATTTAGGTCAAGATCCAGGTCATAGGTTGTTGAGAGTGTACGAAGCTTAGATTGAATTGGAAGCATTGGGAATTTTCCATACACTAAGTCATAATAAGAGTAGCCAATAGGGACTTTCCATGTTAAGCAGTAGGCCCAAAGGGCATCATTTTGTTTTGTGCTCTAGTCTATCCTATATTTGCTAATAGTTCTTATTAGAATCTTTGTGATCTCCTTGTTAGTCACCTCTATTTAACCATTGACTTAGGGTTGATAGGGTGTTGTTAATTTATGTTCAACCCTCAAGCATTGCATGAGTTTTTAAAAAGTAGCACCTGTAAAATGGGTCGTTGTCAGAAATCAATGCACGTGGCATCCTAAACTTGTTTACAACACTTTGTTATACAAACCTAGCATCAGCGAATGATGTATAGTTAGTGATAGCTACTGCTTCTACCCATTTCATACAGTAGTCAATGATGACAATTATATATGCCTTCCTATTGGACATGGGTGTGATGGAACCCATGAAATCTATGCCCTGTATGTCAAAGGGTTTTAATGGTTGAATCCACTATTAAGGACCTTCCATATGTGCGATCATCCCACCATCTTGTTGACAGTTCATACAAAATTAGATAAATTGGTAGGCATTCCTAAATATTATGGGCCAATAGTATCCTGCCATTAGCATTTTTATGTCTATGTGTCTCCTACCATAGTGGCCTCCACAAGGGCCTTCATGAGCATCTTGGAGAATGTGCAATTGATTTGCATCAAGTACACATTAATGAACCAGGTCATTAGCACACACCTTGTAAAGGTGTCCATTGATTTCCATGAAGTGCTTAGCCCAATGAAGAAACTATTATTTCTTCTTGTGGTCCAGATCTTGTGTCATCTCCTAAGTGGGAAGATAAGTGAGGATTCCATCATACCATTTGGTTATGCAGGAATTTGTTCATTATTACACCAGTAAAGAGGAGTTCACTAGGAAATTGGTCAAATATTAGGCTCTCCTCCTCTTTGTTATCCCATTGCAACTAAGACAAGTGATGGAAAACAACATTCTTAGTCCCTTTTTGATCTACCATTGTGAGATCAAATTTTTGCAAGATCACTAGCCATTGTATGACGTGGGGGCTCACCATTGGATTATTCATGATAAAGTAGATGACACTGTGATCAATGTGCACAAACACTTTATATCCAAGCATATAGTGTCAGAACATTTCTAGAGTATACACCACTACCATTAGTTCTTTTTTTATGGTGTTGTAATTCATTTGTGCACCCATAATGCTTCGACTTGTGTAGTGGATGTAATATGGATGTTTCTTATCATCCAACTATGTAAGCATGACTCCCAAGGAATAAATTAGACGCATATGTCATGATATGGAATGGTCTAGACTAGTCAGGTCCTTGTAGAATTGGAGTGTCTATGAGCTTCTTCTTGAGGCTTTGAAATGCATTCTCATGTTCCTTGGTCTAGATGAAGGAAGCATCTTTCTTTGTTAGCTTGATAAATGGTTTTGAAATCTTAGAGAAATTTAATATGAAGCATCAGTAGTAACCAGTGTATCTAAGGAATGATCAAAAATATTTGATAGTTTTTTGTTGATAGGTGATTCCTTAGATGATCCTTAATTTTTAAGGTCTACATCAATCTCTTCTTGTGAGATTCAATGCCCTAATACAATGCCTTCTTGGATCATGAGATGACTCTTTTGCCAATTAAGCCATAGATATCTTTCCACACATCTTTTTAGTAATTACTCAAGGCAATCTAAGGCTTTCTCGAAGGTAGCATCATAAGTGGAGAAGTCATCTATGAAGACTTCTACTTTGCTACCTATTTGTTACTAAAAGATGCTTAAGACCAGACATTGGAGAGTGGTAGGAACATTACACAGATCAAAAGGCATCTTATGATATGTAAAGGTCCCCTAGGGACTTGTAAATGTTATTTTGGCCAAATCCTTTACTACAATCTGGATTTGGTTACAGCCACTATAACCATCCAAAAAAATATAGTAGTAATGCTTAGATATGGTGTCCAACACCTGATAAATGAACAACAATGAAAAATGATCTTTGAATGTTACCATGTTTAACAGTTTGAAGTCGATTATAATCCACCATTTTCCATCTCTCTTTGGCATTGTGATGAGTGGATTGACCCACTCACTATCTTCAATGAGGTAGATGAACCCTGCCTTAAGGAGTAGCTCAATCTCTTCTTTGATGATTTGCTTTAATTTTGGGTTCAACAATCGTTATAGTTGCCTCCTTGGCTTCATGGATGAATTAGTGTAAATATAGTGCTAGCATATTCGTGGATCAATTCTAGTAAGTTCATAATATGACAAAGCAAAGGCTATTGGCCATTTATTGACCACTTTCAATAGTTTTACTTTCTATTTAAGGGAACGTTTGGCATTAAGTATGACCAACTTGCCAGTTTTCAAGAATGCATATTCTAGACTGGTGGGTAGAGTTTTCAACTCTACGGGCTCTTATTTGAAATTCTTAGGAATCTCCAACTCTTCCCAATTGGTATCAACATTTTCATCATTAGAGAGTTGGCGATGAACTTGCTCTAGTTCATCCATGCCTATGACATAAGTGCATGTTAGGCTCTCAATGGATTCTATGCATATTGTGCTACTATCAGAATCAGTGGTCAACCACTAAATGCCCTATTATTTTGTGGCTATTGCATATAGACACCTTTGAATATTTACCTCATGTGCACACTACTTGCATGTGGAAATAGATGCTCATTTCATGGACTAGAGTCTTTACACATAATTCACCATGTATTACTTTACTTGATGCATAAAACTCATCTCTTCTCGATCTTTTCAAATGCATTTTTCTTAGATATCTCTAAGGAAAGATCTTTGATGTCCATTCTTGCATCGATAGTGCTTAGCCATGCCCTTCCCATAATGAATGGGAAGTCCCCCTTATAGTTCTCCACCTTGATTATTAGGAAATGAGCAAGATAATACCAACCACAAATAGTGGTCACATTGTCTTTGACTAGTCCCAATGGAATAGTGATAGACTGGTCTGCCAATTCCAATTTGATATTACTCTTCTTGAGAGGCAGCAGGTTCTAGGCAATATACATCTCATGAGAAATCAAGTTCACACTAGAACCTGAATCAAGAAGAGCTTTACATGGTTCATCCTCAAAAATCTGTAAATAGATAAGAGGAGTTCCATGATCAGCTAACTTCTTGGAAAGGTTGCTAGCCTAGATCTAATCAGATACAACATGAGTAAGCATAACTATAAGGATTTTGGATAGCATTTGGTTTGAAGGGGACCTAGTGGAATTATTTGCAAAGATGAGGTAGGAGTAGGATGATCAACCACTTGAGTTTATGATGACTTAGTAGGGTTGTTGGTTTAGAAGAATGATCTTTTACGAGCATGAGGTTTTGAACCCCTTGATTGATAAACTAGTTGTAGATTTATAGCCCTGATAGTGTTGCATTACTGTGGCTAGGCTGGAAGCTCACCCTACATGGATGGAGAAGGTGATAGCTATGTTAAGGATGAAGGAACAAGTGTAGGAACAAAAGGAGGATAAGGATAAAATGTGGCATCCCTCCTGGAATGTGAAGAATGAGCTCTATGGTATTTAGGAGGGTGGTAGTGATGTTGGAAAGGAGAAACATGATTGAAAGAGTCACGTGGAGATAGGGGTTGTTGAACATAATACCCATATGGATCTGGTTACCTGTAAGGATACTACTACCTTGGTGGTGTCATCCCCTATGACTGTGGTTGATGCCATTATTGATATTGCTCATATGGTTGTGGTGGAGTTCCACTTAGATAATATTGTTGTTGCTAATGGAACTGTCTGGGATTGCCTTGAGGATATGGAAACCTTCTGGGTGTTTGCCTTTTGGCTAGTTATGAATTTTGAGTATACACTCTAGACTCTTATAAGTATGACATGATGGGGAAACATCCCTTAGAATGTTTATATTGGAAAATGTCACATCCATCATCATCATCATCTAATTCAGTTTCTACAACTTCATCTAATGAAGCAATCTTGCCCTTACTCCTTCAATAGGCATGTTTAGCTTCTTTCCTCTTACTATGGTTACAAACACTACTTTTCTTTCATGATTCTTTGGTGGATTTTAGTGTACTTTGGAATTTTTCATTCAACGAATCCCACATTTATCCACCTTGGTCAAAATTTGAGATAGATTTTTGAATTGACAAGGTCTTTTTGTTCACTCCCTCATCAAGTGGTGATTCTTCCTCACTATCACAAAATCAAACCTTCCTCTTTCTGATGGAAGGATCCTTCGTGTATTCCTCTACACTTTCGTATTTCCTTAACTCTTCTTCTTCTTTTGCTGCCTGCTAAATTATCCTTTGGATCTAATGGGCTCTAAGTTTGGATAGTCTCCCATGGGCATAGACCGCAAGAGTTCTTCTCATTTTAGATCTAAGTCCATCTATGATATGGTGAAGTTGTTCCCACTGAGAAAAACCATGCACAGGGCATCGGTGTATGAGAGAATAGTATTTACCAATGGTGGCATCCAAGGGTTCATGGTTTCTTTGCTTCCATCCTTAGATCTACCTTTTTAGATTAAACACTCTAGAGTATGTTTGATACTTATCATTGAATAACTCTAGCATTGTACTCCACTGGCATATGGATTCTGGCTTCAAGGATTAGTACCAGCTTTCTACTTCTTTGATGAGTGTCTTGGGAAATAGCTTTAATTTTTGCCAATAATTTTTAATATTTTGTAATGCATATTGATGAGCGGCAAGTTACCACTATGCCTAACCATACAAATCACAAGTGTTCACGTGCAATCTGATCGAATTCCACAGACTATAGTTACTAAGTATACTAGAGCTAAATAGTGTGTGCATGTTGTTCATTCGTTGTCTTCCCAGTATTACTTGTCAAATACAATTGTATGGTTAAGTGTGACTGAGGCATATGATTTTTATTATTTTGTGTTTTTATGGAATTACTCACCTAGAACAAGAATAAAAGTAAGAGTGATTAAAAGTAAAATTCATTAATTACTAAGTAAACTATAATCTAATCTATCCTAACACAAGTAACCATTCTCACTTCCCAAACACATCCTGAACTTCATGCAAACATTGTTGGCCTATCAAATGCTAATCGTTTCTAAGCTACCAAGTGTCACATGTATGCTCGAAGGGGTCATTCTTGTGTAATTTAATGATTTTCTTAATTGATCAAAACTAATTGTTGCATAAATAAAATTAATGCAAATTGCATGAAATAACAATATGTAAATGCATAAAAAAGAAAATATCAAGTGCTGCAAGGAATGGATTAAAGAGCTCATCTTTATTGCCAACATAATGGTTTGCTCAGGTACATCAATGCTTGAAGAAAGATTTGTTCACACTTAGACTTCTTGTTGTGGGCACTTGCAAAATATTCTAACTTTCAAATGGACAAGCTCCAAGAGTTTCACTACTTGACTACTAAAAACTTACTTCCAATTGTGTGCCTGAGCGCTGTATTTATAGACCTAGGAGTAACCCTGTGACATCGAATGTATGATATTGCATCCTGGGCTATGATATCATGTACCCAATATTGTGTACCCAATATCATGGCCACCCCAATATCAGAGTGATGAAAAACATGATTTATCATATCCTTACGACTAAATGAAAACTCGTCCTCAAGTACAAAAGAAGAGAAATAAGTCATTTACAAAATATAATAGGGGGTGTAAACTTATTTGACCGACATGCAGAGTGACACAGAGAAAATAGACAAATACAAAAGTGCCTGAGCATACAATATGACAATGGTGTAGAAAATTAGATGTTCATGACAATAGGAAAGAACACCAATGGATCCAAAGAACATCCAACCCCTCTTGGTAATAGAAGAATGAGGGAGAGATAGAAGAGATCCAACAGTCGTGAACAATCTCCTGCGAGTGATATGGTTGAATCCTCCTTGGTGATGAAAATCTCACTTCCAGTCCATACTTCCCACTACAATCATAGAAAAACCAAGGATTAGTATATATAGTGCAATAGATAATGGCTAAGTACCTTGTCTCATTGGCGATTTTAGCTAGCCAAGTTGTGATTGTGATAGATTAGTTGCTTGATGTTGTTACTGGAAAAATTGAAGAATGGGTTAAATAAGAGAAGAGATCCATATAATTTAGAAAAAGCTTAACATAAGGAGTACTAGAAAGAGGGTATTCACAAAAATAAAAAGGAGTTCATTACAAATAGTTGTGAAGGTGCGTACAATTAGATGACATAGATGGGGTAAATAAAAAGAATTTGATTGTAACAATGTCTAAGGGGAAAGAACTTAACTTAACCAAACCAAAAGATATGCAAGTGGGTCCTTCCCAAAGCATGCATAGGCCTTTTATGCCCTTGCATTACTTCAAACCAAAGAGTCCATGGGTGCCATGGATGATTAATGATTACGAAAAGTTAAGTACAAAACCCCAAAAGTAATTGACTGAGAATATTGGCACCTCAAACTAGAACATTGAATCAAAACATGAAACTGGCAGTGAGGTGAGGCATGCCATGCACTTATTTTAATGGCCATCTTCTAACGGATTGTGCATACCTTCTCTATTAAGAGGGTTCAATTTTCTCTACTCAAATGGTTCATGTCTTGGTTGACCTTAACCAAATGTTCTCATAATTGCTGAAATTTTTTCTTGAGAACATTCTCCCATTTTTCCATAGTGGTAAACCAAAGGTTGTCAGTATCAAGTTGTTTATTATCCTCCTATAAGGATCTAAGTGCCTTGGCATGCAGTAAGGTTTACGCTTGTGCCTTAGAGGCATCCTAGTCAGCCTTCTCTTTCTCCTTCACCACTCTTTTATTGTCTTCCAGAAATTTATTAAGTTGCTCTATCCTGAAAGTGTCCAGCTGGTCTGTGGAAACAAACTGAGATGGATCCCACTGTGCAGCTTGCAGGGTGACAAGCCTCTCCTGTAGTCTTTCTAACTCTGCTTCTACATGCTCGGTCCTAATCTCTGCCATGACCAACTTTTTTTTGGTGGAAATGAGGTCTGATTGTGCTGCTATGACATCTTGTGGAATGTCAAATAAGGACATCATTACTTGTCTTGTTTACAACAATCGATCAAGGACATCCTCATGCTCCATAGGAGTCATTGAGAGATCTGCCAGAGTTTGAGCATCTTGTGCTCCTGTGAAATCTGTCGATGGCACAATAGGGACATTGAAAGATTCTTTGATGTGTTCTGCAACCACATCTATGGCTCCTGCTACATCCTGGTGCTACATGACCACCATTGTGGCCTCTTCACCTTTTTCCAATTGCACTAAGAAAGATGCAGCATTTTCCAAAAGCTGTTGTGACCAATGAGTCTCCCCTCCTCCTGTTTGGATGGACACCTCACCTTGTGCACAATCAATAAAAACCATGGGCTATATGGTGTCATTGATGATGTAGAAGAGATTAGCATCATCACGAATTTCCCAACTAACATTCTTAACAATGGCCCTAAGGTGGCTCATCGATAGTCAGTAATCCTGCGGTGGTGGTGACGATTAATCTTGCTAGCTCATGTTGGGCCCTGCTTCTTGTTGTCAAGCGGGCCTCATGCTTGGAAGTTGGCTAGGCCCTACAGTTTAAGTTGTAATGGGCCCCACCATCTGTTCTTACTCTTGCTCTGGCTCTAGTGTCTCTCCAGCACGTTTCCTCAGAGCTGGTGGCTTCTGTAGTTCAGCAAACAATGCATTCTAAGCTCTTCTAAGGATGTCATTGGTGTACCCTAGAATACCAACACATTTGCACAACTTCCTAATGAGATAAGGGAAGGGCAACACAAACTTCAATGTCTTGCATTCTTCAAACTACCTTAAGATCTCCATGAGATATAGATGAGGAAGGTTAGCACTAGCCTTTTCCATCAATATCGCACTCCCTCTTGCCGCATATGTTGAGATTCTTTTTAATCCTCTCATGGGGAGGATGTGATAAGTGCTAATCTTGCAGTATATCCTTTCTTCCAACGTCAACTCTCCATATGTCTTGTCTTCTTTTTCGTACACCCTATGCAACCAAACTCTTTGCACATCAACATCAGAGAAAGTGGATAGGTGAGTAATTTTTGGCCCTGTATTCAGAAGGTTCAACACTTTAGAGATGGCCTTGGTAGAAAAATCTCTACAGACACACCACAAATGTTGACTGGGTGCCTTCTTCCTTATTATGCCAAAATTGGTACATTTCTCCTAAGTACCAAGCATCATTTTCAAAGAGGATAGGCCATAATGGAGACCCTTTGAGTTGGTCTCTAATAGCCTTAGGAGTGAATTCCATGAAAGGTTCAAAGTTTTATTCCACGATCATTGTAGTTGACATGGAATTTTCACAGATGGCCTAAACACACTCTGGGGGAAACGTGAGTTGTTGTCCCTATTCAGGTGTTGCAGTAGCTCCTCCTTCTGCCTATCTAGATTGTATGGTAGCAGGTGTCTCTTGATGGATGCTAAATGATTGTGCCTCCTACTCTACACATTATTTGGAAGAAACTTTTCTTCTGCCTCTCTTAGGTCGCTTGGACACACCTTGAGAGGATCCTTCTTGTTGTCCATGCTTCGGGGCCATCTGCAATCACACGGGGTCAGTCATTAGTAAGGTTACTTACCAAAGTTAACTTATACCTTACTTTTTGCCTTAATGGTTTCATCTCTTATTTCATGTGATTTAAAGTTAGGAATTTTTTGTGAAAATTTCCCTAAAAGGTTTTAATATTTGACCCACTTTGGTTAGGTGGCTTCACAATTTTAATTTCCTAATATAAGTGAGGAGATGAAGTTATTTTTGGCACATTTTCATCATTTTTGTATAGTTAATTACCCTTGAGAGTGTCCTTTTGGGTGGTGATAAATTTCGAAAAATTTGTGTGTAATTCAGAGTGTACCCCTCCCCTACGACTAAGCTTAACACTCCAGGTTCAAATAGGTTCAAGTGGAATGAAAATCAGAGCACTAGCAAGTGAGTTATGGCTGTTGGAACAAGAGATAAGCAATCACACAAGTTGTGGAAGAAAATTTGAAAAACTCCTCCATGTGAATAGTTGTAAATGATGTTGATGTTCCAAGGGGGAAATATTTATAGTTTTTTTGGGACGCGATATCGCATATGCAATAGCATGTCCATGATATCGCATCAAATGCAATATCGCATATGCGATATCACGACCTATTTAAAGTAGGGTACTTGGAAAAAATTGATAAATTTTTTGAAATTTCTAACTCAAAAATGAAGGACTTGAAGTCAATATAAAGGGTCCAGGGTAATATTGATTAGGCCTGAAGGCACAGAAAGGATAATGGTGTAAAATATGGCGATGGAAGTCATGAAGAGTATGAGGAAAAAGGACATGTGTTGGTACATAGGAACATTTGAACCAGAAGGATGATAAGGTAAAGAATAGATTTGGCAATGAAGTGCTTAGAGGGTATAAAATGATGTGGTGACGTGCAACAAGTACAAATTACAAAAGTTACGCAAGTGGGTCCTCCCCAAAGAAGGTTCCGACCTATAATACCCTTGCGTAAACACACCTTAAAATGTCAATATGCATTGGAAGTGTTAAATGTAATCTACACCAATTTCATAAAACACACACACATAAATACCACCATGATGAGGTATAAATTCAATGCTACACAAGACACGGGTCACAAATACATGAACAGTGAGATGAGGCGAATTGTAGAAGGGATTGCAAAGATTGGGACATGAGGTAGTTGACCTAGGACACAATGAATCTTAAGTGTAGTGCATGATTAATGTGTCATTAACCCATTGCTCCAAAATCAAGACCAAGTTCATTCCTTCGATCAGTGACATTGCATTGTTTCGTTCCATGGTGGACATTCATAAAAGTACCATAACAACAAGGCATACAATCACTTGGCATTTTGTCCAAGGGAGGATTGATTTTGCTTTGTGGCACTCTTCTTCTTTTTTGTTTTTATTTTTGTTTTGAATGAATGCTTAAGCCAGAGAAGCCACCTACCTTTAGGAATGGGTGCATGTATTTCTAGTGGGACCCCCTAGAATAGCATTGAGTTTCCTTGATTGAGTGCCTTTTGATTACTCTTACTCCCATTTTTCATTAGATCTACAAGGATCTTAATACAACGAAGCTGTATGATAACTCCTATAGATGTCATCAAAGAGAATCCACAAGTCCCCTTGATGTCACACCCTGGCCATTCTCACTTAGTGCATCCTTTTTTGCTCTAGGAAGAATGAACACAAGATTACTTTAAGTTTTAATGATGTCAAGAATATCATTGTACCTAGGGTAGGACCTCTTATTAAAAGAATGGATGAGTGGACGTGATGGGCTCGCTATCTAAGTAATTAATCACCCAAGACTTGATAGCATAGAACAACACCTCAACCAACGAGTCACTTGAGTGTTTTATTTGTAGATGAGATTACTTATAAAAATACAAAAGGACAAAAAGACAAAATAATAAATTGAAAGATGAAAAACTAGAAAATAAAAAAATTGTAAAATTAAAGAAAAAGAAAACATTAAAGAAAAGAAAATGATACCCCCCATAGCTAAACGATTGAGCATGGCTAGAATTAATAAATGGAAGGTTTGGTACCAAGCATTTTAGAAACATTGGAGTTCGATCATACTTACCCCATTGGGGTTCACACACTTGATTAGAGTTGACATAGTGGGGCAAGTTATAAGATGTGGTTAATTTATAAGGGGTTGACCCAATATGGTAATTATGACCATAATATGGTATCCAAGGATCAACATGTCTCCCCATGTGCCTATATTCATTGGGCCCCATGGTTGTTGGAGTATTGAGTGGTGGCCCTAATAAGGTAACATGAGGTGTTGGGTTCGAAGAGGAAGATGCACCATAGTGTTGAACTTGTGCTGAGTTGGAGGATGCAGTGGCTTCAAAACTGAGCTATCCCTTTCGATGATCACATCTAAAGAAGGGATGCCTTTGGTGTGGTGGGTTTTCATTGCTGTTGTCAGTAGTAGTACAAGTAACATTCGTGGGTTGATGCTATGGTGCAAACCCTTCAGGTACAATTGCTAGCGATGTAGAAGAAGGTGAAGGATGAGAATATTGTTGTTGAGGAAAAGTGTAAGGTACATAACGTGGCGATCTTGTCGGAGAGGATATGAAT
Source organism: Gnetum montanum (assembly GCA_015680685.1). Lineage (NCBI taxonomy): Eukaryota > Viridiplantae > Streptophyta > Gnetopsida > Gnetales > Gnetaceae > Gnetum > Gnetum montanum. Next base: position 1,025,630 of record MNCI01006697.1, on the reverse strand, counting down.
TGATAGTATTAAGGAGAAAAGTAATAATGTGGCAAGATAGAGGGTGTTAACCCAGTTGGAAAAATAGGATGTTGGACTTGATAAGTATTTGGGTTCAGATGGTATGAAGGGTGTAACTAGTTTGGGAGTGGCCTCCCCTACGACTAGGATTATTTCCACTGTGATCGAACACAATATTTTTGTACAAACTCTTGATGTAACACTCTTTCCCAATGCTCCCATAAATGTGCCAAGATTGGGCATTGACCCTTGAGATGATCATACATGCAAATGTTACATTGATATGTATGATTGGCAGTTAAGTTCTTATTCTCTTCAACCATTCTCTCTGATTATCTAGTGGTATTCTGTCCTGTTTCTTGGTTCATCATAACTCTATCTCCACTAACATTGGCATATTCTCCACATTTTTCATGCATCCATTCCATCATCTTATTGATCTTTGCCTTAATTTCATCTATGGTTCCACCTCCTTGTAGTGAGTTGATTTCTCCTCTTCATAGTCATGGGCCCTTATTGATTTTTGGGCCTATTGATATTTTTCAGCATTCTTCCATTTAGCCATTTCTCCTTCTTTTGCTACCCGCTTAATAAGCTCTTGGAGTTGATGGGTTTGCAACTCATATAGTTGACCTCGGGCATACATCCTTGGGGTCTCCCTTATCTCATTATGAAGCCCATCAATAATGTGGTACCTTAGCCTTTTCTCAAAGAACTCATGGCCTAGGCAGTTGTTTAATAATGCATAATATCTTTTTAAGGCCATGTCCAAGGGTTCATGTTGTTCTTGTTTCCACTCTTGGATTTGTTTCCTTAAGGCTAGCACTCTTGCATAAGTTTGATATCTTTCATTGAAGAGCTCTACGATTGTTGGCCAACGTCGGATTGATTTTGGTTTTAAGGACCTATACCATACTTTTGCGTGGCCAACGAGTGTCATAGGAAAGAGCTTAAGTTTTTTCCATCCATTATCAATGTTGTTCCATGCACAAGCATCATAGAAGGCTTGAAAATGTTGTTTCGGATCTAATTCATATCCTCTTGAAAATTTAAGGAAGTTGTTTAAATTAAGCCTGGGTAGACGCCTTTCCTTGTGATGCCTGCAGGATATTCGAACAACATCTTGTATATGCGTTAGGCTCTTAGTGGCTAGTAGGGGTTCATCGTCACTGGGAGGGTTATGCATTCGTGAGTTGGGACAATGTTGTCTTCGTTTATGTTCATGGGAAACCCCTACATTAGATTGGGTACTCCAAACTTCATCTTCATCATTGTATAATTCGTTGGTTCTCCAATGAATTACCTTACTGGTTGTTGCATTATCATAATCTTGTGAGAGAGACATGGTTGTAAACTTGTGTGTGATTTAATTGAAATTATTATTATTATTATTATTTGAAATATATATCATTAATACTTTGTTACAACGATCTTATATGATGTAACTAATCTAGATAACTAGCACTGTCCTCGGCAACAGTGCCAATGATGAGTGGCAAGGTACCCCTACACTCAACCATATGAATACGAGTGTTTCATGCACGATTTGGTTGAACTCCGTAGATGGGCTAGTTGTGGTATCTAGATAGTTACTCGTTGATCGCAGTTTGCCGTCTTCCCACCTGGACTAGTATTTTCTTTATCACGTATGGTTTAGTCCAAAGTGAGGTGTATGATGTGGTCCTAAGCTAGTGCTATTCCTAGAGGCAATGGGAATAACTTTGATTAACCTAAGAGGGAAAGAGTGAAGAGAGTCTAAGCTAGCCTAAGTGCGATGAGCATCCATCCCTTAATCATCTGTACACATCTTGGACCTCGTGCACAACTACTACTAGGATTACCAAGCACAAATCGTAGGTATGCTACTGGGTTACCAAGTAGTCACACTTAAATGCTCGTGATTAAGTCATACTCATTCCGTGTTTAAGAAGTTCAGGGTGAAGAGGTATTAACTACGAAAGAAATAAATAACAATAACAATTAAATAATTAAACTAAGTGAATGCTGCAATGATGAAGTAATCTTGATCTTTATTTTCGATCATGTATGTGTCCAAGTACGTCACACTTGAATAAAGGATGTCGTACAATTACAATCATCACATTGTGAGCATGCACTGGGAGAAAGGGTTGAGAAAGACTAAATATGAAAACTAAGTACTAACTAAAACTAATTCTCCTTCACCGTGTGCCTAAGGTATATTTATAGGCCTGCACAGGAGCCACGATATCGTGTATACAATATCGCAGGTGCGATATCGCGACCTAATGAATCACAATTCATCAACATTCTAAGGCAAGTCCATCCCTTGAGACATAAGAATTCTCACACAAAACAACCACCATTCCAAATTGGAGTAAAGGTAGGAAGTAAGAAAGGGCCTTGGTTAGAGGAGATAAGACAAGTCTCATAACCAGTGCTTGTAGCCATTTTATTTGGTCTAAGGGGTGTGCTTTGAATTCCCATGTTTTTCTTTTGGATGGGAACCACACCATGCAAAGACCCATGTGTTTTTCACATTTATTTTGTCCAAGGAATGTGCTTTGAATCCTCATCTTCTCTTTTTTTTTTTCTTTTTTTCTTTTTTTTTGGTGATGAGGACCAAACCATGCAAGGACTTAGTTAACTTCCTATTATGAAATGACGTAGAATAGTGAGAAGCTTACAAGAAGACCCCTACACACAGGAAAATAGAAAAGCACAAAGAATACCACATCCCTTTAAAGCCACACCTTGTCCAAACCTTTGATTCTTTCCCAATTCTAGAAACTACACAAGTTACCAATTTATTAAAGTTGTATTAATGAAGAAGAGATTGCATGCTTCCAACACAAGAAAAATCATAGAGTATGTGGATGGGTGGATGATGTGGACTCACTACCTGTTACATAAAAAGAAACCACATCCCAATCATTAGTAACGACATTCAAAGTCAAAAACCAGACATCAACCATCAAATTACAAATGAAGCATACCACCATTGAGTAGTGCATTACCATTGTACCTACCACCTTATTAGCAAAAAAAGTAGAGAAACACATCAAACACAAGCAAACATAAACATAAAAGAAATTAAAAGAGTAGACAATAAATATTGAATATATTAACAATGATGTAAAGCAAAAACTAAGGAAAAACTAATAACCTTAAAAATACAAATATGTAAAAGAAAAAATGTAAAACAAAGAAGATGAAAACAAAAAGTTGTAAAACCAAAAATGTTCAAAACAAAAAGGTCAAAAACTAAGGAGCCACAAGAGGTGTTAGTATGGGTGGCCATCTCCCCGATGACTAAGTTGAAAGGGAGAGATCCGAAAGATTGAGTGTGGTTGTCCATCTAGTGAGGTGTTTATTGAGTTGGTTGGCTTGAGCTTATGGAAAGGTTTTATTTGTTGAATCTTGACTAGTTGTTTCTTATTTGGGCTATCAGATGTGCAGATGATCATGACCCCAAATGAAAAAATCTCATCAATAATGTAAGGTCCTTCTTGCAATGTTTGGAATTTGGTTCGTTGGGGTACATGTGTAGGATTCCAATAGAGAACCTTGTCTTTTGGTTGAAACTTGACTTTTCTTATTTTGAGATCATGGCATTTCTTGTTGAATGTCTTATGCATTTTTTTGGATGACATGGCCATTAACCAATTTTCTCTAGCAAGTTGAGGCTCATTAATCATTCTTTTTGCGCTAAACTTAGATCTAGGTCAAGATCATAGGCTGTAGAAAGTGTACAGAGCTCAGATTAGATGGGCAATGTTGGTAGTTTTCCATACACAAGCTCATAGGGAGAATAACCTATGGGAAGATTCCATGTGGAGCGATAGGACCAAAGGGCATCGTTTAATTTAGTGCTCTAGTCCCTTCAGTATTTACTAATGGTACACATTAAGATTTTTGTAATCTCCCAATTAGTAACTTCAGTTTGACCATTGGCTTGGGGGTGATATGGTGTTATGAATTTATGTTCAACCCCCAAGAATTGCATCAGCTTCCAGAAAGTGGCACTTATAAAATGAGTTCCATTATTAGAAATTAACGCATGAGGTACACCAAAATTTTTTACGATGTTTTGTTGTACAAACCAAGTAGTAGTGGTGGATGTACATTTGGTGACGATTGTTGCTTCTGCCCACTTGGTACAATAGTCAACTGCGACTATTATATATGCCTTTCTATTTGATAAAGATACGATGGAACCCATAAAGTCAATGCCCTAAATACCGAATGGTTTAAGAGGTTGTATCCATTGTTGTGGTCCCTCCATTAGAGTTGTCATTCCACCATCCCTTTAGCAATGATCACACATGCAGACAAATTGATGTGCATCCCTAAAGATTGTTGGCCAATAATACCCTCCCATGAGGATTTTTATGGTTGTGTGTTTCCCAGCATAATGGCCCCCACAAGGACCTTCGTGAGCATCCAAAAGAACATGAAGTTGATCTGTATCAGGGACACACCAATGTACCAGGCCATTGGGACAAACCTTGTAAAGGTTCTCATTAATCTCTATGAAATATTTGACCTAGTGAAGAAAATGTCGTTTCTTTCTAGTGTCCAACCCTTGCAACAATTCTTGCTTGAGCAGATAAGTGAGGATGATATTGTACCATTTTGGTTCATTGGGCATTTTTGCATTAATAGCACCTGCAAGGAGATATTCGTCAAGGAATTGATTAGATAAAGGGTTCTCTTTCTCCTTGTCATCCCATCTTAGTCACGATAAGTGGTCCATGACCACATTCTCCACACCTTTATGATCTACCATCATGAAATCAAATTACTACAAAATCATGAGCCACTATATGACACGAGGGCTCACCATTAGAAATAATGATGCCATGTACATATAACAACATTGTATTTACATGCATGTACATAGAGAATGACCAAACCTTTGATTGAGTATAAGAATTTGCAATGAGAGTGGTAGATAGTTTTTGGAACCACTATCAAGAAGCTTTTTTAAGCCCATAGATGGATTTTTTGAGATGATAAACATGTTTCTCCTAGTACACCAAAACTAAGTAGAAGAGCCATAGTAACCTCTCCTTTAAGATTTCTATGCAAACATGCATCATTGGCATCCATGGTGAGAACCCAGCTTCAATAACCTAAAATTGAAACTAAACTCTTCAAACTTGTACACCATTGAAAGCAAGAAAGTAACTCTACACTATATTATTACTTGTAATGAAAACTGAGTATAATGATGCTGGAAGCCTTAATACTTAAGGATACATAAGGGCTCAAGATCCTTTACTCACATATACTCAATGGATGCTCCAAAGGAGCTCAATATCACTCTCTTCTTTCTTCTCTTCAGAAACTCTTTCTACTCCCTAGACTTTCCTCTATCTCAAATGAAAGCCCTTAATGCCTATTTATAGCCTTTTAGGATCATTTGGTGTCCGAATACAAAATTATAGCCATTGTTTCTCAACAAGGGTGACGTCATGAATCTAGAGGAGATATTCTAACCGAGAGTTATGATTCATAAAGGAGATGTCTTGTAGCCATGGTAGACATCTTTGGTTTAAAGGAGATGTCTTGTAGGCATGGTAGACATCTTTGGTTCAGAGGAGATGTCTTGTAGGCATGGTAGACATCTTTGGTTCAGAGGAGATGTCTTCCATATATTGTAGACATCTTCCTCAAGTTGCAGGTTAACATAAGAGCCATCCAACTTTCATAGGAGATGTCTAGCTTGCAAAAGAGACATCTATCTACAAGACAAGACATCTTGTCTAATGGAGAGACATCTTCCTAAATAGCCATTTTAAAATATAGACATTTTCTTAGAAGTTCCAATAAGCCAAACACAACTCCAATCATCTTCTCTTGTCCCAAAACTTGTAGAAAGAGGAAAGATAATGCAAAAACATGACACACACATAAAACTACTAGGAACACATAATCATAGTCTATTGAGGATTATACATGGGTTAGGTAATATCCTCATCATCTCTTGCATCTTTAAAATTGAAACTTATTTTCAAGTTGGCTATACACTTGGGGTACCATTAAGCTCCCATAAAGCTGCATCTTTCTCATGAACCCAAATTGCATTTTTAGGTCCCTCGTTGATGAATCGTATTTTACATGAGCCCCAATATTGGGTACACGATATCGGGTATGTGATATCACGGTCCAAGATGTGATATCGGGCATGTGATATCATGGGGTACTCCTAGGCCTATAAATACAGCCCTTGGGCACACGATTCAAGAGTAGTTTTTGGAGTCAAGTAGCAAAATTATTGCAGTTTGTTCATTTGAGAGTTAGAATATTTTCCAAGTGCCCACAGCAAGAGGTCTAAGTGTAATTGGATCTTTATTCAAGCATTGATGTACCTAAACACACCATTGTGTTGGCAATAAATACAAGGTCTTTGATTCATCCTTGTAGCACTTGAGACTTTCTTTTTTTATGCATTTATACATTGTGATTTTATGCAGTTCACATTTAACATTATTCATTTAGTAATTGATTTTAATTAATTAATTAAAATACACAAGCATGACCCCTTCAAACATACGTGTGACACTTGGTAGCTCAAAAATGATTAGTGTTTGACAACCTTGTAGTGTTTACACGAAGTTTAGGATGTGCCTGGGATGTGGGGATAGTTGTGTTAGGTTAGATTAGACAATAGTTCACTTAGCATTTAATTACTCTCACTATCATTATTGTTTTAGGTGATCAAATTGATAAAACATAAAATGATAAAAATCTTATGCCTCAATCACACTTAACCATACACTTGCATTTCATAAGTGAGACTGGGAAGACAATAAATGAGCAACACAAACTCATCATTTAGCTCTAGTGTACTTGGTAATTAAAGTCTGTGGAATTTGACTGGATCACACATGAATGCTTGTTATTCATATGGTTGGGCATAGGGGTACATCACCGCTCATCATTAGCATCGTTGTTAGGGAGTCCCTTACTATATTTACAAATTTTTGGGAATGAGCCTTGTAAAGCTCTTCTTGACTCTGGTTCTAGTGTTAATATGATCTTGCATGAGATGTACACTACGTGGAACCTTCCTCCCTTGAAGAAAACCAACATTAGGTTGGAGTTGGTAGACCAGTCCATCACTATTCGATTGGGACTGGTAGAAGACATTATGATCATCGTTTGTGGGCTGTCATATCCTGTTGAATTCCTAGTAATCAAGGTGGAGAATTGTACGGGGGATTTCCCAGTTATTATGGAAAGGATTTGGTTAAGAACTATTGATGCCAAAATGGGCATTAGAGATCTTTCCTTAGAGATATCCAAAGAAAATAAATTTAGGAAGATTGAGAAGAAGAGGGTTCCATGTATTGCGTACAATAATTCAGGGTGCCATTATGTGTAAAAGCTACGTTCAGTGAAGCAAACATCTATCTTTGTATGCAAGCAGTGTGCATCGAAAGATGAAATCCAAAGATGTATATACGTGGCAGCCGCAAAACAAGAAGGAACCTAGTGGCTAATAGTTGATTCTAGCAGTAGTACATTGTGCATGGAACCTACTGAGGGCCTAATGTGTGATTATGTTGTAAGTGTGGATGAACTTGCGTAAGTTCATCACTAGCTCTCCAAGGGAGTAAACAATGATAACAATTGGGGAGAGTTGGAGATTCTTGACAATTTCAAACAAGAACCCCTTGAATTAAAGACACTATTAATTGGAATGGATTATGTGTTCTTAAAAAATGGAAGGCTAACCATTATTAATGCCAAATTTTCTATAGGAAAAAAGAAGATGTTGACGAATGTTGTAGAAAAATGGTCAACAACCTTTGCCTAGTCATATTCTGAGCTCACAGGAATAGATCCTAGAATATGCTAGCACTGGATATACATTGACCTTGTCGTTAAGCTGAAATGACAACTGCAACGACGATTGAATCCCAAATTAAAGCATATTATCAAAAAGGAGATTGAGCAACTCCTTAAGGTGAGATTCATCTACCCTATTGTAGATAGTGAGTGGGTTAGTCCACTCGTGATCGTGTCCAAGAAAGGAGGCAAATGATGAGTATGCATGGACTCCTAGATGGTCAATATGGAAACTTTCAAAGATCATTTTCCATTACCTTTTGTTGACCAAGTGTTAGACACCATTTCTGGGCATAGCTACTACAACTTTTTGGATGGTTATAGTGGCTATAACCAAATCCAAATCACATTAGAGGATCAAGTGAAGATGAATTTCACAAGTCCTTGGGGGACTGTTGCTTACCGTCAAATGCCATTCGGTCTATGTAATGCCCCAGCTACATTTCAACGATTAGTCATTAACATTTTCCAACAACAAATTGGTAGCAGGGTAGAAGTCTTCATGGATGAATTTTCTACCTATGGAGCTACGTTCGAGCAAGCCTTGGATCATCTTGAGCAAGTGTGAGGAGATGTATTGAAATAAACCTTTGACTCAACTGGCAAAAGAGCCATCTTATGGTCCAAGAACACATAGTCTTGGGGCACCATATCTCAAAAAGCAGCAATCAAGGTAAACCCTAAAAAGATAAGGGTCATCCAAGGAATAACCTATCAACTAGAAACAATTAAAGAAGTGCGGTCATTCCTTGGTCATACTGGCTACTACCGACGCTTCATCAAGAACTTTTTTAAAATTGCCAAGCCATTGGTTGAATTAACAAAGAAGGATGCACCATTTGTTTGGACCCTTGCATATGAAACAACATTTCAACAATTGAAGCAAAATATTTTTGAGACTCCAATTTTACAAGCACCTAATTGGTTGAGTCCATTTCATATGATGATTGATGCATCAAATTATGCTTTGGGGGCAGTGCTTATACAGCTGGATGATCAAAAACGTCCATATTACATTCACTACACAAGTTGAGGCATTGCAGGTGCACAACTAAAGTACACTAGTATGAAAAAAGAGTTGATGGTAGTGGTGTTTTCCTTAGAAAAGTTTAGGCACTATGTGCTTGGTTATAAAGTATTCATGCACACAAATCATAGTGCCATCTGAGTTTTAATGAATAAACCAATGGTGAGCCCCTGTGTCATATAGTGGCTCGTGATTTTACAAGAGTTCAATCTCACAATGGTAGATTGAAAGGGTGTGGAAAATGTGGTTGCTGACCACTTATCATGACTAAGATGGGACAACAAGGAGAAAGAGAGCCCATTATTTAATCAATCTATTGATAAATATCTCTTTACAAGGGCTATTAATGCATAAATGCCTAATGAAGCAAGATGGTATGAGACCATTCTTACTTATCTGCTCAAGAAAGAACTGCTGCAAGGGTTGGACACCTAGAAGAAATAATCATTTCTTCACCAAGGTAAGCATTTCATGGAAATTAATGGGAACCTTTACAAAGTATGTTCCAACGGCCTAGTACACTAGTGTGTCCCTGACATGAATCAATTGCACATTCTCTAGGATGCCTACAAAGGCCCTTGTGGGGGCCATTATGCTGGGAGATGCATGACCATAAAAATCCTCATGGCAAGATATTACTAGCCAACAATCTTTAGAGATGCATACCAGTTCATCTGCGCTTGTGATCATTGTCAGAGAGATGGTGGAATGACAACTCGAATGGAGGGGCCACAGCAATGGGTTTAACCTCTTGAGTCATTCGATATTTGGGGCATTGACTTTATGGATCCCATCATGCCTATGTTAAATGGAAAGCTGTATTTAATAGTTGCAGTTGACTATTGCACTAAGTGGGCAGAAGTGGCAGCCGTCATCGACTGTACATCCACTACTGTTGCTCATTTTGTACAATAGAACATCATAAATAGATTTGGTATGCCTCATGCATTAATTTTTGATAATGGAACTCATTTCATAGGTGCCACTTTCTGAAAAGTTGTGCAGTGCTTGGGGGTTGAGCACAAACTCACAACACCTTATCACCCTCAAGCCAATGGTCAAGCTAAAGTCACTAATCAGGAGATTACGAAAATTCTAATACACACTATTAGCAAATACTGAAGGGACTGGAGCACCAAATTAAATGATGTCCTTTTGGCCTATCACTTCATAGGGAAGCTTCCCATAGGTTATTCTCCCTATGAGCTCATGTATGGAAAACTACCAACACTGCCCATTCAATCTAAGCTCTGTACACTTTCTACAACTTGTGACCTTGACATGGATCTAAGTCTAGCATAAAAGGAAAGATTAATGAACCTTAACTTGCTAGATGAAAATTAATTAATTGCCCTGTCATCCAACAAAATGCATAAGGCATTCAACAAGAAACACCAGAACCTCAAAATAAGGAAAGTCAAGTTTCAACTAGGAGATAAGGTTCTCAATTGGAATCCTACACATGTACCTTAACAAACCAAGTTTCAAATGTTGTGGGAAGGATCTTACATTATCAAATAAAAATTTTCATCTGGGGCCATGATTATATATAAACCTAATAGCTCAGATAAGAAGTAATTACTCAATTTCCAAGAACTAACCTTTCCATGAGCTCAAGCCAACCAACCTAATAGACACTTTGCCAGATGGATAATCATGCTTAATCATTCAGATCTCCTCCTTCCAACTTAGTCATGGGAGAGATGGCCATCCATACTAACACTTTAAGTAGCTCCTTAGTCTTTTTACTTTTTCTTTTACACATTTTTGATTTCACAACTTTTTGTTTTTCAGGTTATTAATCTTTTCTAAGTTTTTGTTTTACACCATCGTTAGTATATTTAATATTTCTTGAATATATTTTACTTTCTTTTATATTTTCTTATGTTTGGTATAATTCTCTACTCTTTTTGCTAATAAGGTGCCAAGTACAATGGTAATGTGCTACTCGATGGTGGTATGTATCATTTGTGATTTGATTGTTGATGTCTAGTTTCTGGCTTTGAATTTTGTTACTGACAACTAAGACATGATTTCTTTTCATGTAACAGGTAGTGAATCCACATTGTCCACCCATTCACACACTCTATGATTTTCCTTGTTTTGGAAACATGAAGTCCCTTTTTCATTAATACAACCTTAATAAATTTGTGACTTGTGTAGTTTTTGGAATTGGGAAGGAATCAAAGGTTTAGATAGGGTGTGGCTTCAAAGGGATGCAATTTTCTTCATACTTTACCATTTTCTTGTGTGCAGGGGTGTCCTTATAAACTTCTCACCATTCCATGTCATTCCACAATAGGAAGTTGAATAAGTCCTTGCATGGTGCGGTCCTCATTCTTATAAAAAAAAGATAGAAGATGAGGATTCAAAGCACACCCCTTGGATAAAATAAATGCGAAAATGCATGGGTCTTTTCATGGTGTGGTTTCCACTCAAAATAAATAAATAAATATGGAAATTTAAAGCACATCCCTTAGACCAAATAAAAGGGCTACAAGCATTGGTTATGGGACTTGTCTTGTCTCCTCTAACTAAGGCCCTTTCTCACTTCCTAATTCTTCTCTAATTTGGAATGGTGGTTGTTTTGTGGGAACATTATTATGTCTTAGGAGATGGACTAGTCTTAGAATGTCGATGCAAAGTCACTGAAAGTGATTGGTTTTGGTCTAGACTAAGGATGGATGCTACCCAGTCATTTAATCACAAACTCCACAAGGGACTTCATGTGGCCATAATTAGGAACTCCATTCCATTCTCTCTCTCATTCATCTATGCTTTTCATGCCTCACCTCACTACTAGTTTCATGTTTTTATTTGATGTTTTGGTTTGATGTGTCAAGATTCACAGTTAATTACTTCTAGGTTTTTGTACTTAACCTTCTGTAACCACTAATCATCCACAGTGCCCATGGACTCCTTGGTTTGAAGTTATGAAAGGGCATAACAGGCATATGCCTACTTTGGGGAGGACCCACTTGCATATCTTTTGGTTTGATTAAGTTAATTTCTTTAACCTTAGACATTTTTATAATCGAATTCTTTTTATTTTTATTTATCCCATCAATGCCATCCAATTGTGCGCACCTTCACAACTATTTTTAGTAAATGCTTTCTTTTTATTATTGTGAATTTCTATACCCTCTTTATAGTATTCCTTATTTCAATATTTTTCTGAATTTTCTGGATTGCTTCTCTTACTTAACCTATTTTTCAGTCTTTTCACTAACATTATCAAGCAACCAATCTACCATGATCATTGATGAGACATGGTATTCAACTACTATGTGCCATACTTTATATACTAATCCTTGATTTTGTTGTGATTGCAGTGGGGAGCATGGCCTAGAAGTAGGACTGTCTTCACTAAGGATGATGTAATAATATCACTCATGGGAGATTGTTCATGACCGTTGGATCTCTTCTACCTCTCTCTCATTCTTCTATTACCAAAAGGGGTTGGATGTCCATTGGATCTAAGGGTGTTCTTTCCCGTTATCGTGAACACCCAATTTTGTACAAAATTGTAATGATGTATGCTCAAACACTTTTATATTTGTTTGTTTCCTTTGTGTCACTCTGCATGTCAGTCAAACATTCCATACCTCCTAATATATTTTTTAAGGGACTTGTTCCTCTTCTTCTGTACTCGAGGATGAGTTTTCATTTAGTTGTGGGGGTATGATGAATCATATTTTACATGAGCTTCGATATTTGGTACATGATATCAGGTATGCAATATCATGGCCCAAGATGTGACATCGAGCATGCGATATCACAGGGTACTCTTAGGCTTATAAATATAGCCCTTGGGCACACAATTCAAGAGTAGTTTTTGGAGTCAAGTAGCGAAGTTCTTGTAGTTTTTTTATTTGAGAGTTAGAATATTTTCCAAGTGCTCATAGTAGGAGGTCTAAGTGTAATCGGATCTTTATTCAAGCATTGATGTACCTAAACATACCATTGTGTTGGCAATAAAGATGAGCTGTTTGATTAATCCTTGTAGCACTTGAGACTTTCTTTCTTTATGCATTTATACATTGTGATTTCATGTAGTTCACATTTAACATTATTCATTTAAGAATTGATTTTGATTAATTAAAATACACAAGCATGACCCCTTTGAACATCTGTGTGAAACTTGGTAGCTCAGAAATGGTTAGCGTTTGACAACCCACTAGTGTTTACATGAAGTTCAGGATGTGTCCGGAAAGTGGGGATAGTTACCTATGTTAGGTTAGATTAGATACTAGCTCACTTAGCATTTAATTACTCTCACTATCTTTATTGTTTTAGGTGATCAAATTGATAAAACATAAAATGATAAAAATCTTATGCCTTAGTCACATTTAACCATACACTCGCATTTCACAAGTGAGACTGGGAAGACAACGAATGAACAACATGAACTCACCATTTAGCTCTAGTTTACTTGGTAATTAAAGTTTGTAGAATTCAACTAGATCGCATGTGAACGCTTGTGATTCATATGGTTGGGCATAGGGGTACCTTGTTGCTCATCACTCTTCATTTAAATGCTTCTTTTGGCTTCTTATGCTTCTAGCTTCCTTTGCTTACAGCACAATTGGTTTCTTTAAATGATTGGATGACTTTTGATCTTCAAGTGCATTTGTAAGGATCTCAAGACTATCTTTTAGGTTAGATGTGAGCACTTTGCCATGGAAATAACTCAAATCTAGAACATTGAATGCACAAGAAAATGGAAAATTATTAGGAAAATTAAGCTCATAAGCATTATCATTCACTTTGGTCCTAATCTAAAATGGACCAATCTTCCTAGAGTTAAGCTTGGAGAAGTTTACATTCTTCAACCTTTGCTTTTCTAAATGGAGTGATATATGATCACCAACATTGAATATCACCAAGTTCTTTGTAGCAGCAATTTCTTTTGCATTTCCTTCAAGTTTTGTCTTCACTTATGAAAGTCTTGCATGCTTTTCATAAAATCTGAAATAACATGGGTACTATCATTAAATTTCCTCAAATCATCTACCATCTTAAGAGCAAAACCATAGTTTGCCTCTTTGGAAGAATGATACGATCCATATGACTTGGCAATAGTACAAGGGAAATGTTCCTATAAATGCTACATTGACCTTGCTAAGTGAGTAAGAGTATCAAAAAGAAGATTAAGAGGTTGGGCATGGTTTTTCCATCATGCCAACACTTGCAACAAGTGAAGAGGACTCTTCAAATGAACTGCCTCTAGCAATTCAACCCTTAACATTGGAACTTACTAATGTTTTTAAAGGAAAATTAGAAGGGCTTTATTCAATGATGTTTATTCAACATCAAATTGATTTTATGACTAGAGGTACCTTTCCAAATGAAAGAGCTTATCACATGACTTCAAATCAGAGGGAAGAGTTGCACAAGCAAGTATGTGAATTACTCTCTAATGGCTTCATTAAGGAATCCATTTCTCATTGTGCCATTCTAGCTATACTTCTTCTAAAGAAAGAGATAATGAGATGAGAATGTGTATAGATTACTATCAAGTATAGGTTTCCTATTCCTATAATGAATGACATTCTTGATGTCCTTGCTAATGCTAAAATTTTCACCAAGTTTGATTTAAAGAGTGGCTATAATCAAATTTATATTAGATTAGGATATGAATGGAAATATCCTTTAAGATACCAAATGATTTGTAAGAATGGTTAGTCATGCCATTTGAACTAACAAATGTCCCAACGATATTCATGAGGCTTATGCATAAAGTTTTGAGGAATCTTATTGGAAAATGTTATATTATTTTCTTTAATGATATCTTTGTCTATAGTTTTAATGAGGAGGAACATGTGTAACACTTCAAATTGGTGTGTGAAAAGTTACACGACGCTAAATTAGTAATTGTCACATCCAAATTCCCAAATGTTGTTGCTACCTAATGAAGATGGTGTCTCTTCATAACAAGTGTTATTGTCATCTTAACAAGACTTGAAAGGGTAGTTGTGATTAAGACCAAAAAGGTGCATTGTAATAACAGATGTGTCTCTTAAGGTAACCTTTGGGGGTTTGACCTAAGGCACTTATACCCAAGGTTAGAGGTTGTGCTAGCATGGAGTAGTGGAGCCAATATAGGCAAGTCATGAGAAGCTAGGTGAAGCAAGATAGGAAGTGGATTGGCCATTCCTTCTAGCTAGGTTATAGGCCTAATCATGTTGGTAGTGCTAAATTGCCTATAAGGGATAGATGCCAAAGGAAGAAAACCCCAAGGAACACTCTCAGAGCACAATTTGGATATGCTATTCCATATCAATAAATCATTATTTTATTCCTCTTTTTGCATTTTTCCTATTATTTCCTTATACATAATGTTGATTATCACATATATTTTACATTTTTTATATCTTCTTCGTACACATAATGTCTAATATATCGTATATTTGATGTTTGCCATGAAATTTGGGGATGGGATGTCACAATTGGTATTGGAGAAAATGATGATCCAAGGGCCATTTAGAACCATGGGTCAACTATAACATAAATCTTATGATGAACCTTGAAGCCACAACACATAGAAAGCCATTGATCATCACCAAATGTACCATATGTTTGTGATGCAAGTTAGAAGATAACTTTTCATTAACTTCACAAACAATTCATTAGGCATCTAGATCCTAGCAACTAACAAAATTCTTTGATAGATATCATTAATTGACAAAGATTTGATCACAACTCATCAAGATTCATCAATTACAAGAGATGTTGGTAAGAAAATGATACATCGGTCTAGGTAAATCTTACCCATATTAATACTATAATTCTTAATTTTTACTCATATTAATACTATAATTATTAATTTATTAGGATCATTGTTAAATTTCTTTCGAGAAAGTTAGTAACCATGACTTGAATTGATGTTGTTTTGTTGAAATTCATCATCCAAGTTACCATATATCAGCCTAGAAATATCAATTCAACAAAATAGGCTAGTATGGTCCTTTTAATTTTTGAAAAATCAACTTCATTTTTTAACCCTAAAACTATGTCCAACATGTACTAATCATCAAGATGATTCCAATGGTACAAATTTTGTCTCAATCGAACTTACGGTTTGGGAGATATTGATGTTTCAATTTTCTCATTATACATGCATTAAAATAATAATAAATTATTATTATTATTTAAAAAAAATGTTAAAATTTTACTGTCAAAAATAAACCCAGAATTTCTGTTTACCATATTGGACCCTTACCCTATCATTGGTTGAACCACCACGTTAACTACCAAGGCAAGGTCATGTGTTCGATCCTAAGCCTCAACTTAGTTTTATTTTTTAAAAATAAAATAAACCATAATAAAATTTCAAATAATAATAATAATAATAATAAAATTTATAGGCCATGTAGCCCCAATAGGAGCCACGCAGGACCTGCTAGGGCCACACAAGCCTTGTAGGCCACATTTGCGATAATAGTGTCGTCATAGCACGTATGCTGTCCTTGCCCTCTGCCATGTGCCTTACTTCCTACCACACATGCACCTATCCATCCCTTATGTAGCTACACTAGCACTGATTCTTCACCCTCTGTGCTTGCCATAGAGCATGGGTTGCCATGATGCTTCACCCTATCGCCTTGTCTCCATCGGCTATTGCCAGACACACCATTGCCTTATTACGCCTGCTACTTGCATCTGCTACCACAAATTGCCTCCTATGCTATCATAAATTGCCTCCCGTGTTGCCACAAATTTCCTCTTAGGCTGCCATAAATTTCTTCCCATGTCACCATAAATCACCTCTCCAGAGGTTGCCAGAAAATGCCTCTCCAAACATCGTTGAACATGCACAGGCCTAATTAAGGGGCCACACAAGCCTAATCATAAGACATGCAAGCCTAGTTAAGGGGCCACACAAGCCTAGTGATGAGTCATGCAGGCCCTAAGAGAGACCATGCAGCCCCATAAGAGGGTTGCACTACCCTTGTTTGGGGTCGTGTGCACCCTAGGGAGGGTCGCATAAGCCCTAAGAAGGGTAGCATAGGCCCCAAAAAAGGGTTTTGTGAGCTTAGTAACAGGCTATGTAGTCCCTAAATAGGGCTAGGTGAGCTTAGGGATGGGCCATGTAGCCCTAAAAAGGGCGACATAGGCTTGGGTTGCACCACCCAGCACAACCCCTTTTCTGCCAACTTCGTTGTTGTTGTTGCCAATACTCACCTCCATTTGTCACTTTACTTGCCTTGTCCATGTTCCCTACCCTATTTTTGTCCACCACTTAGCCACCTAGTAGCCACCTAGGCCACCATTGACATGCCACCATGGGCATTGATTCCATTGACATGAAAATGATAAATTCTTTGTCAATTGACAAAAAAAAAATTTGAAATTTTTGTCAATTAATAGAAAATTCAAATTTTCATTATCATATGTTTAATTTCAATAAAAAATGTGCAAAAATAATTTTCAAAATTTTAGTTTTGCATGGTGGTAGCAATAGAGACAAAAATTCTACAATTAAGCATGCTCACCTTAGAGTAGAACTAGGATGGGTGACCTCTCAAGAAGTCTCATTTTTTGCACTAAAGGTCTTAGACTCTAGAAGCCATAAATTTTGATTTTGGAAGCCTTTTCAATGAATAAATAGTTGTTTCCTATATTTTGCAACCTTTTGGACACAATGGTGAAGTTAGATCCATCCCAAGGAACCCCAAAAATTAGTTTTTACTCCTTGCTCGATATAGTGCCTCAAGATCCTTAAAAGATTAATTTTCACATGACTTGAGCATATGATGTTCTTTTTCAACATTTGAATAGTCAAGTCCAACATTTTTTACCCTTTTAAACTAAATGGTGAGGTTATATTTGTCATATAAACACCCATAAATTTGATGATATCATAAATTCAACCTTTTGGGCTTTAATATTTAATGCATAACCCTTATAGATAGTCTTATGATCACTATGGAATATAATTAATTACACTACCAGAGTAGTGTTCTTAAGGGGGGTAGAAAGGTTGTTAAGAATTGGATAATATAGTTACATATTACTAAAATTATATGGTTTCATTAACTATTAGATAATGTAATTATAAAAATAGATGATGTAGTTATCTAGTTGATTTAGTTGATTATCAATCAATCGATGTATTAGTTAATAATTAATTGATGTATTAGTTGGAGAATTGGTTGAAGAAATAGAACAATCTTCAACATCAAGAAAAGGGTATATTAATCCATCCTACAATCAAAACATAGGGCAAAACATGGAGACTCAAAATCTTGTTTCGATGAGTATGATACTCATGAAGAGAAATGATTTAGACAAGAATCCAAGAATGAGAATGAAAGTTACAACATACAATGTGCTTGCAAGATCCCTAGTGAGTGAGAAACAACATCCACTATGTCGATCATGGGCCTTGTATTGGCATGAATATCGATATCCATGCATCTTAGCAGAGTTAAAAGATTTGGATGTTGATGTATTATGCTTACAAGAAGTCTTTCCATGGGAATTTCTATACCAATTGCAACTAGACTTGGAAAAGATTAGATACATAGGTATTTATAAGCAAAAATATTCTTATGAAAGTTCTTCTTTTGAGCTATATAGATTAGCATATTGTAGAAATCACAACATGGATGGTTGTGCAATTTTTATAAAGAATCCAAGTTTGAATTGGTAAAAATATTTGAATGGAGTTTAGAAAATATGATTTTTGAAATTCCAAAACTTCAAGCAATGGAAAGAAAGAATAGTTAAGATTTCGGAAAAATCACATAGCCTTGGAATTGATTTTAAAAATTCAATTATCAGGAAGATGTGTATGTGTGGTTAAACACACATTTAATTGCCAAACCAACATGTTTAGATGTTAGACTTTGTCAATGAGCATACTTGATTAAGAAAATAAATAGAAGAAATTTTGAAGAAGAAGTTCTTCCTAAGTTATATTGATCTAATTCCATTTATTCTTTGTGGAGAATTCAATGGAAGAGTTGAAACTAGTGTTTATCAATTCTTTAAATATAGCTATATAAAGGAATCTTTGGAAGATGAACCTGATTTGAAAAAGATGCTTCCATTAATTCAACATGCAATTCCATTGGCTAGTGCATATTCTACTTACTTTGAATCTTTAGTATATAAATCAGATTCTACAATTCAGAAATAGATGATGGTGATGGATAGCACTCATCAAGAACCACAATTTACCAATTACTCTGCTATAATTAATGAGGATGGGTCAACAACATTCTTCATTGAGATTTTGGATTATATTTGGTATGCTGCTTGATTCTTTCAAGTTACCAAGTTACTAGAGTTAATTTCTAAAAAATAAGTTGAAAAGAATCAAGATTAAGCCTTGTCGTCTTGAATAAGACCATCCAATCACATACCACTTATGGTAGAATTACAATTACTCTCATCAGTTCATAAGGTTGATCAAGATCAAGAAGTATCTCACTCTTACTTTTATTTGATTAATCTTATTATTTTATTCATTGTGTAATTTATATTTCACTTAGATAAGTAAAATATCTATGATAATAAAAATAGGAGATCAAGAATTTTCCCTACGTTCACTTGGGTAACTAGATCCAAGTTGCACTTTGTGTGATCTTGGATAGGACTAGTGATTGGTGATTGATGAATGTTTAATTCATCTTTTGTCATTATCTTAGAAAACGAAGTAAGTATCAAGAAAGTAATATTTAATTTTCCATATATTCTTCTCACATATATTTTTTTTGTAGAATAAGCAAGAAAGAACTTCATGTTCAAAGGATAAATCAAATTATTGGAGCACAAGATCATGAAAGAAAGCATTGGATTTGGAAAAAGATAGAGAATGTGGACTTGTTTGAGGATGAACAAAACCTAAGGGGGGCAGATTATCACATCCCCATTCCCAAATCATGTTGTTGCCTAATGAAGATGGTGTCTCTTCATAACAAGTGTTATGTCATCTTAACAAGACCCAAAAGGGTAGTTGTGATTAAGACCAAAAAGGATGCATTGTAATAATGGACGTGCCTCTTAAGGTAACCTTTGGGGATTTGACCTAAGGCATTTATACTTGAGGTTAGAGGTCATGTCGACATGGAGTGGTAGAGCCGACATAAGCAAGTCACAGGAAGCTGGGTGAAGTGGGATAGGAAGTGGACTGGCCATCCCTTCTGGCTGGGTTATAGGCCTAACTATGGTGGCAACATTGGATTGTCTTTAAGGGATAAATGCCAAAGGAATAAAACCCCAAGGAACACTCTCAAAGCACAATCCAGATACACTATTTCATATCAATAAAGCATTATTTTCTTCCTCTTTCTGCATTTTCCCTATTGTTTCCTTTATACATAATGTCAAATATCATATATATATTTTGCATTTGGTATATCTTCTTCATACACATAATGTCTAATATATCATATATTTGATGTTTTCCATGATATTTGGGGATGAGATGTCATAGTAATGAATGCTAAGAAATGTTATTTTATGAAGAAGCAAAATTATCTACTTAGATCATGTTGTTTTTAAAAACCTAGTCAGAATCGAGCAAAGTAAGATCAAAGCATCAAGGAGTGGCCTTTACCTAAATATTTAGGGAAGATAAGATCTTTTCTTGATTTGGCTAGTTTTTATAGAAAATTTATTCAGAATTTTAGTTATATTGAATGACCTTTGCTTGCTTGTTTGAAGAAGAATTTAGATTTTGTATGGAATGAAGAGAAGGAAAAATCATTTCAATCATCAAAAATTTCCCAAGGTTTTTGAGGTAGAGATGGATGCAAGTGGACTGTATTTGGAGGGGTGTTATTCCAAGAAGGTAATCCCATTGCATTTTTCTCTAAAAAATTAAATGAATCAAGGAAAAATTATAGTTGAACTCTATTTTTAACAAGCTCAAAAAAGTTATTTGAATTACTTTTCATAGTGAAAATGGAGACTTTGAACTCTACAATATTTATGTTCCTAATAATTGAAAAGATTAATAAGAGATTTGGAAATTTCTTCTATCTTTATCTAAATTTCCTTAGATTATTATTAGTAATTTTAATATACTTGAAGATTATTTAGATAAATTTAGTGATCTTCCTCCTAATATATATTCTCAAGAAAAAGAATATTGGTATAATGCCTTGATTATAGTTGGAAATTCATTTACATTTAGACTTTTAATATCTTTCTAGGCAATATTATTATATAATGTCTCCTCCATAGGAATCTTCTCTACTGATTCTTTGAAGAAATTAATGGTTGATTCCAAGTGTACAACATTATTTTCAAAGCTATAGTGTTATGCACTATGGATGGTATTAGGTAATTTGATTCCACCTTACTCCATTTTTTGGACTGCACATTGGTATATTAATCTATTTTTGGAATCTCTATGATTGTTTGCTCAGGATTGAAGAGGATTTGAGAAACAATTGTGAAACCAACTCCTTATTCTTACTCTTCATCATGATGGTGATATCCTTAATATGAGAGTTATTAAGTACCTTAACAAAGGTATGAAGAAGGTAGCCATGAGAGAAATGAGGATTAGACATCGTGTAGTATGATAATGACTACCCCTTCATCTCCATCTTCCAACTTGAGAAGTAGTACACATGGCTTTCTACTTTCATAGTAGCATAAGGTAGACTTAGAAAAGGCTATATACTTTGCATTTTTCTTGTCCTTAATAGAAACATAATAGGAAATGATATTTGCCAAACTAGATAATGACATATGGAGAGGTTTAGGACTTGATAGTTTTGTTCTTGATAGTTTTCCAAGTCATATGAATCAAACCATCCTAGCAAGCTTTGGTATGTTTTTGGCTATGGTGTTCTTAATTAATTGATGGTTTGCATCCTATGGTGATCCTAGCTTTCTTAAATGGTATGTCTTTGGTCATCATAGCATGTCTTGGTGATAAGCGTGCTTAGTATTCATGGCTATCTTGGTAGTGTGATCAGATCTCAAACTCTTCTTTAAGGATCCCATGTTTTGCAGTGATCTTACCAATTTTGTGTAGTGGTTGATCTTAGTGAAATTCCAATTGATTTGTATGTTAATGATGATCATGATAGCACATGGTTCTTGATGTTCATTCATATTTGCAAGAAATTTTGATAATAGATTTATGGCAAGTTGTTGTATGTTGGTTTCATGACTGACCTTAGTGCATATGTGAGTCTTAGGTTTTGGTGCCTAGGCTCTTTTTCCCTTAGGTTGTTACAGTCTTTAGGATAGTTTTGTAAGCCATGAAATGATGGTCCACCCTTGTATAAATGTTAATTATTTAGTTCATTTGATTGTTGTCTCATTTGGAGGCCCTACTTGGGTGACCTCCATAGGTGGGTTGAATGCTTAAGGTAGAGCCCTCATGACTTGGGGTGTTTGGCCCAATTCCAGTTATATTGTATGGTTTCCTTCTCTTAATAACACTAGATGTTTAGTGCACACATCTCTACAGGTGTGTTAGTATTGACAATGATCCATTTTTCTAATTGATTTTTTCACATGATGGTAAGGCCTATTTTCCCTAATGTGTAGGTTCTTTAGTTATAATCATATTTTGATTGATTCAGTTGAGACAGTAGTTCCTCTTGATGTAAACAATGAAAATTATGTTTGGGATTAATCTAAGCATTAGTCTTGGGTGCCAGAACTATTGAGATTCAAAACAAAGATAGGGTATGATTATAGAGCCTAAATGCAAGAATTTCTTTATAGGAACAATGATTGAAGTAGACTTGAGACCCTTGTGAATTTTTAAGCATGGTTTGATCCAATGAAATCTCTTTTAGTTTTTCTATTCTAGAAGGACTTCTTCAATTAGTCCTTAGGACCCTTATAGCGAACTTCCCCTATTGTGAACCCTATGCAATTTGATAGTTGAAGAGAGAGGCTAGATGGTTGGTGATGGTTATTTCTCCTCTTATATGCTACCAAAATTGCTACAGAACTTAATCCTCCTAGTAGCTATTTGATGATAGATATCACTTCCAATTTGGAGACATATCTTGTTAAAAAATAGGTAGAGTTAATCCCTAGTCCAACGCATATGTCTCAAATGTTTGGACTTGTGTATTATGAATTGATGAATAAGGCTTCATGTGGTGAAATGTAAGTCTCCCTTATGAAAACTTCAATGATGGACACTTTAGCACCTTGCTATTGGTCCTTGATGTTATAGAGAATGTTGGTAAGACTTATGACTTCATGTCTTCCCATAATAAGTTGTGGTTATGCAATGTGTTTGTGTTGGCTTGGTAACCTTCCATGGACTATATGATAGGTATGATGCAAATTAGATGGTTCACTTTGGGGAGAAGCTTAACTTTCTCCAATTTAAAACAAACATAAATTTGGCATGATTAGTTTTGTAAATGTTCCTATCTTTGCAAGAAATACAAATTGTGGAAACTCAAATGATTCCCAAGGATTTGTAATAATGCTTATCCTTAGAGGTTTCTAAGTGCTTTCCTTTGATGTAAGTTACTGAAGAATGGTGCTTGTCCAACTTCCTTTAACAAGGAGATCATGAGGTATTAGCATAACTCAGTTGATTCCTCTTCTAAATGAGTGTTGAATATATGGTGGATGATGTAGAAAGAAGATTCTCTAAGGACTAGGTTTCCTAACCATCTTTAAATTATGTTAGCATTTGAGCAAATAAACTTAATGTTGGGCACACTTAATAATTTCAAATCATACAAAGTGTATGGGATGTTGTGGTTGCATCCTAGAGAAGCTATTCAAACAAAATTTGGGTTTTCTCCATTGCCTTAGATATGGGAGTATGTTGTCCCATGATGGCATGGTTAGTGATATTGGTTGTCGATGGATAATAAGGTCAGAACAAATCAATCTATCTCTAAACCTTGTCTAGAAGGAGAACTTCACTCAACTTCCTTCCTACTAGCCTATATTGGTATTAATGATAATAAAAGAAAATAGAAAATAGTGGTTGTTATGTACACACAGTTATCCAGTGTATAGATGGCTAAAATGGTGAGACCCATGGTTCTAGAAGCTAGATTTTGAACCTATAGTTTTGATAAGCTTGAGTTTGTTTGTTAAGAAATGGCTTCCTTAGAGCACATCCTCTTTGAGATGTGGTCTCTCAAGTCCATTGCTAGGGTTCAAAATAAATTCTAACAAGCTTTCAAATTGATATGTGAAAAAACAAAACTTTGATCATCAATGGATGCTGAGAAGCCATTCGAAGGGACTTGGCTAGACTTATGAGAGAGGAGTACATTCTCTTAGATAGGTATGGGACCATGAAGGAGGAAAAGTCTCTTAGACCTACTAAAGGAATGGATCTAAGGGAAACCTTAGTGTCATTGGTCCTTTGGGTTGGCCTTATCCCTCTTGTCATGGAGTAGGGATAGTTTTTGGATTTCATAAAGTATTATTCATGTTTCATGCAAGCTCTTGATTGGAAGAATGTATCTAAGTCTTGGGGTTGGTACCTTCTTTCAAGTATGGCATTATTTGAGTTGGGTGGCTCCCTATATTTGAAGAAGTCCAAATTGCTAAAGAAGTTTACTCTTAAAGCTTATCTTAGGCTCCACTCTGAGGATGTCACTTCTTTTGTGCAAGGGAGAATTGTGAGAGAGGTCTTAGGGATTTCTTGGTTTGTCCCTATGGTTTGGGAATCATGGAACACTCTGAGGTGTTTATGCATGATATTCAAGTGTTGGAAAACCTACTTTCACTTGGAAATTCCAAAAAAATAATAGGGCTCCATCCTATTATTCCTCTATTTACCCTCCTCCTCTTACACTCACACTCATAGAACTATATGGGGTCTAAAGTAGTGGTGACAAATATGTAGATAGCCTAGATTGAATAGTCCAAGTGCAGCTCCACATCAATCCTTGTACCACATCATGAGGTATTTGGAGGTGAGGTACTTGCTATGGATGGCTACCTAGAGGGTGGAATTTAAACCTTACTATCTCAAGAGTAAGCACCATATCATTAAGCCCTTTGTTGAAGCTTGGGACCTTAAAAAAGTTAATACTAGAAAAACACAAAGCACATCATATTTCATTGATAATAAAAAGTCTCCATAAGAACACCTAAAAGTAAAACCTAGTCATTTTAGTATGCCCTTGCAGCTTTTCACAACTAATCCTTAAAGGTTGGAAAAGTATCATGCCTTGGCATTCTCTTTTTTTCTAATGAGTCATGAATCTATCAGCCCCGATATTGGAGCCCCGATATTGGATGCCCAATATTGAAGCTAGGAAGTGATGTTAGATATCTGATATTGTCTCCTTCATGCTAGCCTATAAATACAAAAATTTGATGCATGGTTGAGAGATAGAAGAAATAGTTTTAATTTCAGTTTTTAGTTAGTTTCTTTGTAGATTATTTTTTAGTCCTCTTATTTTCCTAGTGCATGCCCACAGTGTGATGTTTGTAATCGTACGACACCTTTGTTCTAGTGTGACGTACTTGGACACATTACATGACTAGAAATAAAGATCAAGATTACTCCCATCATTGTAGCATCCACTTAGATTATTATTACTTTCAGTTATTAAATATTTACTATTTTCTTTAGTTAACATTTCCATTTATTGCTATTTACTATTCCTATCATTAAGCAAAATGTGTACAGCTTAGTCATGAACACTTAAGTGTAAGTACTTGGCAATACAGTAGTGTATCATTTGGCACACCCAGTGAAACATGCTTGGAAATTCCAAAAGTAGTCTCATGAAGTCCAAGGTGTGTTTAGATGATTGAGTAGATACTCATCGCACATAGGCTATTTTAGATTTTACTCTTCATTATTCAATAGCTTAATTAATTCATCTCTTTGTCATCATTAGGAGTAGCATAAAATTAGACAACATCATATGCCTCACTTTGGACTAAACCATATGTGACAAATCTACCACTAGTCCAAGTGGGAAGACAATGAACTACAATTAGAGCATAATGATCGAGATACCAAAACTAGCCCCATGCATAGAATTTGACCAAATCATGCATGAACACTTGTGACTTGTATGGTTGAGTGTATGGGTACCTTGCTGCTCATCATTGGCACTATTTCCAGGGATGATGCTAGTTAATTAGATTAGTTACATTATACACGATCACTATAAAGGTATTAGCAATATATCTTTCCAAAAATATTAACTCACACACATTATAAACCAACAACAATGTCTTTTTCACATGAAAGTGACAATGCACTATATAGCAAATGCATTCATTGGAGAAATAACGAGATATACAATGAAGGAGTGACTAAGTTTATGTAGGGGTTTCTTATATTCCTTACCACCCTGATAACACTCAAAGACTACATTCACCTAAGGTAGATACTCTTGGAGGAGATGACGTAAGTCCTGAACTTGGGGAGGCCTTAAGGCCTAAGACCTCCTCAAAACCTAGAAATGATAAATCAAAGGACCTTAAAGAACACCATAGCAACCATGGAAAACCTTTCAATTCCTCATCTTCCTCTTCCTCTTCAATATCTAGTTCTAATAAAGATGAACATAGGCATGGAGATTGAGCTCCAATAGAGGGGTGCAACAAAAATAGATATCGAACCCACAAGAGAAGTCAAAGTCATCACCATGAACATAGACAACATCATCATGATCAAATGAATAGAGATAGAAATTCCCCTCACAACCTGTTTGATGACGATGCAATCTTGTTGGCCAGTAAGAGCCTAATGCATATCCCAGAGGCCGTTAAGATATCTTGTAGGCATCACAAAAAGAGTTGTCTACCCAAGCTTGATATGGATGATATTCCTAAATTTGTAGAAGGCTATGATTTAGATCCACAACATCATTTACAAGCCTTGCATGATGCTTGTGCTTTCTACAACATTGATAGTGGGTGGTAAAAGCTTAAACTTTTTCCTAGGACACTAATCAATAAAGCCAAAGTGTCGTATAGATCATTGACACAAAATTCAATTTGATGATGGTCCACAATGCTAGAACTTTTTAATGAGAAATACCAAACCTATGCGAGGATGTCCAACCTAAGGAGATAGATCCAAGAATGGAAGTAAGAACAACATGAACCCTTGGACATGACCTTAAATAGATAGTATGCCTTATTGAATAGATTCCCAGGCCATGGTTTCTCTGAGGAAAGGAAAATTTTCCACATCATAGATTAGCATCATAATGAAACACAAGAAACCCTTGGGATGTATGCCCAAAGTTAATTATATGAGCTACAAACCCATTAGATCAAAGAGCTAATTGAGCGTGTGGAAAAAAGAAGGAGAGATATGCAAATGGGAGAATGTTGAGAAATATCAATTGGATCCAACTCTTCAATAGAAGAAGGTCCATATCTATTGTATGAAGAAAGAGGTAGCTCTCGATAAGGTGATTCTGCAACAAACCTTGTCGATATAGAAGTCTATTGATGAAATTGAAGCAAAGTTTAATAGGATGTCCAAATGGATATATGAAAAAAATTAAAACTCTCATTGAGATGATCAAGGAGAGGATCATGTAAAATAAGCCAAGTAATCACAATAAAAAAAGGATATAGAACCAAGAAACAGCTAGGAACACTTTTTGACAAATGGGAAAAATGACTAAAGAAAGTGAGGCTATAGACTTAACCATAGATAAAGATAATGGATGCAACATCTACATATATGACTATCCAAAGGGCTATTTTCTAATCTTGTTACATTTATAGGAGTATTGAGCAGGTGCCTTAAATCTGAAGTTTATGCAAAAGCACATGTCCAGGAGATTTCCTCTTCCACAAGGTAATTATAGATAGTCCCATAACCAATCGTATCATCCTAGGTGGACTTATTACTAGCCTTAACATGCTCATCAATAGCAGTGGAAAAAATCATAGTTGTGGGGAAGGCCACTACCAAATCAACCCAATCCATCAAAATTACATGGATATTATGTTCAATACCCTCTTTCTCCAACTAGTTCTACATCTTCTACTTCAAATTGCCACTACCACTCTCCTGAGTACCATCAACCCATGACATCCTTGAAGGATCACCATCTCACACCTCTTACCATCCATCCTACCATTGATATTTTCATACTCCACCTCATTATAGGTCATCACCAGCAACATAGGAAGGTTCAACATCACAATATCAACAAATGAATGCCACTTGTGCTGCAAATGTTCATAAACATGCTAACACTAGTGGGTCTCAATTGCAACTTAGGAAACATCCCTTCTAGAGGAAAGGTCATAAGTTAAAGCAAACCATGCATGGACCCAGCACATCATCCAAACCATCACAATGCCAATCTAGTGCACCACCTTCCTTTTCACAATCGATGTCCTTTGATCATACACAAGGGCCACTGTCCATCATTACTCCAATCCCAAACCCAAACAATGAATCTAAAGTGTGGTAAGACAAACAAATCCATGCATACCATATCATGATCAAGGGTGCAATCATGGGCCAAACATCCATAATGTTAACACACCTCATACCTTGATCCACCATACATGTAACAATCAAGTGCGTGATCAACAATTTTTCTACCCAGCCACCACACAAGCAACATATACCCAGTGGCTAGGGCATGAATAGTTACCAATGTTTCATACATGCATGGATCCTATTTATCCACTTATTAATCCTTTTCATGGCCAAATTTTTAGTTGTGGGGGTTACCCCCCATTCTAAGCTTTAGGATTCTTAAGTGTTTTTCATCTTTTTATTTTACAATTTGTTGTCATTTTCCTATTCTTGAAACAATTCTTCCTATTTCTTCCAATTTTTTCTATTTGTTTTTTTCCTTTTCCTTATTGTGTAGTCTCTCTTGTGAATAAAACAATCATGTAGCCTATTGAGGTGAGGTTTTCTCTATGTTGTCGAGTCATAAGGGATTGTTTATTTGGACATTGAGACCATGACATCCATCCACCCATTCCATTAATAAGAGGTTCTTGCTTTGGTCATAATGACATCCTTTTTCACCATGAGACTAAAAATAACTTTGTAATCATTGTGTCTAGGAAGAAGAGTGTAGAACCAAGGAAAAATTTAAGGTGTATGACATCAAGAGGATTTGTGGATTCTCTTTGGTCACTTCTATATGTTCTATCATGTTGCTAAGCTTGTAACCATATCATTATGGATCTAATGAAAATGGAAGTAAGAGTAACCTAAAATGACATTGAATAAGCTTCTATAGGTACCACTGGAAAGACATGTATCCATGCCTGAAGGTTGGTGGCTTCTCAGAACTCATCCAAAAGAAAACAAGTGTGCCATAAATCAGCTCCTCTCTTGGACAAAATGCCAAGTGATGTTACTCCTTGCAAATATGATAGTCTTATGGTTGTCTGTTGATGTGATGAAATGATGCGATGTCACTGCAATGTAGTTTGGACTTGGTTTGAACCTTGGAAAGAAGGATTCATGATTATTTAACCATTAATAACACACAAGGTTTCATTATGTCCATGGTAAGACACCTCATGTCCCAATTTTTGCAATCCTTTCTACAGTCCATCTCATCTCATTGTCTATGTGATCGTAACTTGTGGTTTTGTGTAACATAGAGTTATTATCTCAAATTGGTGGTTTTAACATGTGTGTTTTGTTTAGCAAGTATGCATTGCATTCAACCCCTTTAGTGCTTACAAACATTTTTAGGTGTGGTCACACAAGGGAATTAATGGCTAATGCTTACTTTGGGGAGGACTCGCTTGTGTAACTTTTGTGACTTGTACTTGTTTGATACACCCACATCATTCTTCACCTTCCATGCACTTAATTGATAAATGTTTTCATTTACCTTCATTTGTCCTTGATCTGTTCCACAACATAAATTTAACATCCTTTTTCTTGTCTCTTCTCAAGCCTTTATTATTGAAGACTCCATCTTCAACCACTTCTAGTACCTTCATCTTACTTACCTAGAATGATGGACTTGATTTCAAACCTTCCAAACAATCCCAGAGCTTTGTTTTGCATGCTCAGTTGCCCCATTTGGTGCTTATTCTTGGACCCTGATATTGACTACACAATATTGGGTTGGACGCGATGTTGAATATCCAATATTGAGTCACACAAAACCTATATATATGATCCCTGTGCTGCCCAAACATCATTTTCATCATTTGCTACTAGGGGAGTTCAAATTTTCTCTCATAACCTAGAGCTTTGCATAACTACTTACAACTTGCAATATTTGGCTCTCTACCACTCTAATTTCTATGTCATATGAACCTATTTAAACTTGGAGTGTTCACGTTAGTCATGGGGTGGGGGTTGTACTTACATGTGAAACTTTCCCTAATTTTCCAAAATTCGCTATCACCTAGAAGATATTATAAAGGTAAGATGGTTACAAACCATGAGTGTTAAAATAAAAAAATTAATCGCATTAATTCTAAATACCCTAATTTTTCCAATTCACGGGACCATAACCATCATAATAAGTCACACATAAGAAATAAAAATAAACTAACTATGTAAGGTCATATTAGAAGATAGACACCTTTTGGGGATTTTTCTTGGAAAATTTTCTAACTCTGCAATTATATGAACTAAGAAGTTAATGAAATTAAGGTCATGGCTATCGTATACATCCATTAATGGAAAACATCCACACCTTAGTAACACTTGATCTTTGCTTGATTGCAGATGGCCCCAAAAAGAGAAGCACAAGGAGAACCTTCATAGAGAGTAGTCAAATGCCCACAAGGTGGTAGGGGATAGCAACGTGAATTGGCAGAACACAAAGAGTAGGAAGTCTAATTCTTCAGCATCCATCAAGAGGCTCTTGCTACTAGATAGTCGGTCCAAGGAGAGGCCATAGAACCACCAGCTTTCATGCAAGGACAACATTTTACATTGCCCTCTGATTTCCTTACAGCCATTCAAGAAAAGTCCACATTGACCATGATCATGATGGAGATGAAATTTAGACTGTTTATAGAGTTTTCTCTAGAAGCAATTCAAACACAAGTTTAGGCATCACCTCTGTGGCCTATTTTTTCAGACAATGGTGAGTGGTACCTTGGTGAAACTTACTAATTTTGGCATAACGAAGACGAAGGTACCACTGTAAACAGCTATGGAGTTAATGTCTCTATCTTAGTTAAGGTAATTACAACAACTCTGAATTTGCTAGGAAAAAGGGCTAAGGTAGTCCATTTCTCCACTAGATCTAATGCTGACACCAAAAAATTATGGCTGAAACAAGCATATGACAAGGAAGACAAAACATGCAATGAACTAACTTTAGAGGAGAGGACATACTTCAAGATTGGTAAATAGCATATCTTTGTAACCAAAGGGCTTAATAGGAGTTCAACATATGTGGCCAAGGGAAGTGCTATCTTAATGGGCAAATACATGACCAAACTTTCCCAATTTTACTTCTTGGAAATTCAAAGGTGGTTCAGGGAGAAAAAGGTAGGGAATCCAACACTCCCATTCCGTTGCCTAATCAGAAGGCTATGCCAACATGCTGGAATCATAGGATATATAAATGATGTCTCCAGAAAGGCTCAAAATGCTTACTTTGTAGAGTTGCTCAAACCTGTTGCACTAAGAAAAGATCTTGGTGAAGGACAAGAGTTGGAGAAGGAAGCAGAGCCCAAAGTAGAAGTACAATGTGAGCCTAAACAACACTTGGAAACACAAGCTTTATCACCACCACCACATGATTATAGTCCTTCAATCAGCCATCTACAAAAAATTGCTAAAGCTATCAGTTGGGGAAGCAAAGATGAATCTAATCTCTTCAAAGTAATCAATGATGTTGTACAACCCATTATTTCAACTAATCCAACAAGGGGGAGGATCTCATTACAATTAGGAGGAGGATCTTAGTGGTCTAGGCAAATATCTGGAAATGCCACATCTTTCCAAGTGATGCTTGAAACTGGAGAAGGTGCCATAGTTGTGGTAATGCAGCATCAAGATGTGGTAAGCACAGCAGAAGTGATTATCCATCACATAAAAGAATCATTCAATATGCTTGTTGTACCCTCAGTAGATCTTACTGAGGCCAGAGATGTGTAGATGCTGGCTAGAACTTCAATGACTCTTGTGACACATGAGGATGTTTTGGATCAATTGTTGTAGATAGGGCAAGTGATCACTACTTTATTTGACATCCCCAGTGATGTCACTATAGCTTAGTCAGACCTCATCACCAGTAAAGGAAAATTGGTCATGGCTAAAGTTAGGGCAGAGCACATAGAAGTAGAAGTGTAACGGTCACAACATGAGTTGGCTGCCTTGAGAGTTGAACGATGGGACCTTGTCGATTTTGTTGAACCTAACTAGCTAGAATAATTCAAGAAGGAGCTGGTGGCCAAGATGATTGAGGAGAAAAAAGCTATAATGCTAGAGAAGGAAAAGGCAATATTAAATGTGATGAATCATGTTTTACTTAAACTCCAATATTAGAGTAGCTGTGATATTAGGTATATGAAACTAGGTACGTAATATCGCAGCCCAAGATGCAATATTGCGGGGTACTCCTACGCTTATAAATACAACCCTTGGGCACACGATTTGGGGGTAGTTTTTGAAGTCAAGTAGCGAAATTCTTGTAGTTTGTTCATTTGAGAGTTAGACTATTTTCCAAGTGCCTGCAACATGAGGTATAAGTGCAATCAGATCTTTATTGAAGCATTGATGTACCTGAACACACCATTGTGTTGGCAATAAAGATGAGCTCTTTGATTCATCCTTGCAACACTTGAGACTTTCTTTCTTTATGCATTTACATATTGTGATTTCATGTAGTTTTCATTTAGTTTTATCCATTTAGCAATTAATTTTGATTAATTAAGAAACTAATTAAAATACACAAGCATGACCTTTCAAACATACGTGTGACACTTGGTAGCTTAGAAATGGTTAGCATTTTACAACCGAACAGTGTTTACATGAAATTCAGGATGTGTTTGGAAAGTGGGGACAATTACTTGTGTTAGGTTAGATTAGACAATAGTTCACTTGGCATTTAATTACTCTCACTTTAATTATTGTTTTTAGGTGATCAAATTGATAAAATATAAAATGATAAAAATCATATGCCTTCGTCACACTTAACCATACATTTGCATTTCACAAGTGAGACTGGGAAGACAATGAACAGATAACACAAACTCACTATTTAGCTCTACTATACTTAGTAAATAAAGTTTGCAGAATTTGACCAGATCACATGTGAATGTTGGCAATTTGTATGGTTGGGCATAGGGGTACCTCGTTGCTCATCATTGGCACCATTGTTGGGTACTTTAGTTCTATGTGTGCTATCTAAACTGAGTGAAACTTAGTAACCTCATTGTTCAAACCATAAAGGAAAAATCTTTTAAAATAATATTATTATTATAACTAAATTAAATCTTAACCACACACTACATATAAATTTATTAATATAAAATTTCTTCTTCTCACAAGAGTCTATCTCTACCTAGGGCACACTAAGTGCCTCAACAATACCGGGTGGCATATGCTCATCCCGATGAGTATGTACCAAACTTCACCTTCATCTTACATTAAGATGAAATGCTGTGGTGGCGTGACATGGAAGGAAACATTATGTTTCCATTGGATTAATCTATTCTAGCTATGATCTAGCTAATGCTTACATGACATGGACTTCAACATCTTCATGGGGAGTATGAGATCCTAATTCAAGGGATTACCATCCCACTGAAGCACAAAGGTTACGAGATTATTAGCTAGAGCAACAACATGAGCTTTAGAAGGGCAAGGGGTCAAACACTTTTCCACCTCCACTTGGACCATTGGATGGAGCTGAATACTTCTCTAGGGGCTTTTTCTTTGGTGAAACTCCTCTCTTTAACTTTGGTCAAGGGGCTCTCAACCAGAATGTGCAATTCATGATTCATAATCTGGGTTTTAGTTGGAATGGATCTAATGACAAAAGTGGATCTGGAGGAGCAAGCCATGATAAGGGGGCAAATGAAAGTCATAATCATGATTGTGGTTGTGATCATCGAAGAGAAGGTGGTAGGCATCGACATGATGCAAGTCCTCCTTCCTGTTCCCTTCATCATCATCTTCTTCTTCTTCTGGTTTAAATCGTGTCCATAGAGGCCATGATCATGATGGAGGTGACCGATGGGACAGAAATAATAGAAGGGACCATCGGGATAGTCATGATTGAAGGCATGGGCAATCCAGAGAGACCCACCACCATGAAAGAAGGTTTAGTAGAGAACATCATAGGCACCATCACTATGACCTTGATGAACCTCTACTTGCCACTCAGAGCATGTTAAACATTGTAGAGGCCATGACGATTCCAACAAGGCATGTAAAGGATAGTAGAATAAAGAGGCTGGACATGAACAACATCCCTCAGTTTGAGGGAGGCTACGACACTAATCTACAAAACCATCTCCAAGCCTTCTAGGATGCATGTGCCTTGCAGAATATTGAGAATGATTGCTAGAAGTTGAAATTATTCCCAAGGATAGTCATTAAGAAAGCAGAAAACTAGTACTGGTCTTTGGAACCAGAATTAATCAGGCGGTGGAGTACAATGTTAGAATTGTTTAATGAAAAATATCAAACGTACTCCTGAGTGTCCAATCTAAGGAAGTAGATCCAAGGATGGAAATAAGAAAACCATGAGCCCTTGGATGCTACTATTGGCTAACACTACTCTCTGTTGCATAAGTGTCCCAACCATGGATACTCTCAACTTGATCAACTTCACCATATTATAGATGGGTTGTGATCTGAAACAAGGAAAACCCTTAACGTCTATGCTTAAGGGAGACTAACAAAGTTAAGCACTCATCAAATCCAAAAGTTAATTGAGCAGGTAGCTAGCAAGGAGGGAGAATTGAGAAAGTGAGAAAGTACAGAGGAATACAATAGGGATCCTTCTATTTGCAAAAGGAGGGTTCGATTTTATGACAATGAGGATGAGTTAATAAGAGATGAGGTGACTAAGTAGAAGACCTTCCACTCCAGAAATTGCAATCTAAAATTATGGCTAAGGTTGACCAATTATGGGACTCCATGGACAATCAGTTTCAAGCTGTTTTATAAATTACTAAAGAGTCCAAGGAACAAAGTGATGAGTGCGAGCACTAGAGATGTAAGGAAGCTGAACATGCCATATCCAAGGGTAAGGGTAAGATGGCTATGATAGAGATAGTTGCATATAGTGAATTAGATGATGATGGCAGGTGTGAAATTTGCTAGTATGAACATCCCAAGGGATGTTGTCCAATTTTGTCACACTTGCAAGAATCTGGGGTGTATGCCTTACATCCACAACTTGCACAAAGGAAGACACCCAAAAGATTACCTTATCCACAAGGCAACCCTCAATAGTTCCACCAACCACATCTGTATTATCCAAGTGAAACTCCATTGCAAACTTATGAATTATACCAGCAATGGCAACAACCACAATCATGGGTGTTGGCACCTCCAAGATAGTAGTACTCCTACCGACAACTAGATCCCTATTGTTATTATGTTTAGCAACCTTAATCTCCATAGGAATCCTCTAGTCATGTTTTTTCTTACCAACCTCGCCACTACCCTCCTAAAGTGTACCAACCATCATATGCAAGAAGGGATGCCACCTACTATCCTCATGCTTCTCTTGTTCTTGCACCTACTTCTTTGCCTCTTACACAACTACCACCTTCTCCATCCATGTAGGATGAATTGCCTATCCAACCATAGCAAAGAAATGCTACAAGGGTGGTTAACTTGCAACTAGTTAGCCAATCAAGTGGGTTGGAACCATGATCAAAGAAAAGGCCCTTCTTCCAACCTCGTAGTCCACCAAAGCCCTTAGACACATCAGTGGTTGGTAGCCCTACTCCTCCACTTTCCTTTGCCTCACCTTTATTTGAGTCTCCTTCAAACCAAAATCCCTCTCAAATCCATAGTGTGATGTTGACCCATGTTGTATCTGATTGGATTCAAGTTGGTAACTTGCCCAGGAAGTTAGTTGATCCTAGGAGTTCCTTAGTATATTTGTAAATTGTTGGGAATGAGCCTTGTAAAGCTCTTCTTGTCTCTAGTTCCAATGTTAATTTGATCTTGCATGAGATGTACACTACATGAAACCTTGTTCCTTTGAAGAAGAGTAACATTAGGCTGGATTTGGTGGACTAGTCCATCACTGTTCCATTGGGACTGGTAGAAGACATTGTGACCACCATTTGTGGGTGGTCATATTCTGCTAACTTCCTAGTAATTAAGGTGGAGAACTACAAGGGGTACTTCCCAATTATTATGGAAAGGACATGGTTAAGCACTATTGATGCCAAAATGGGCATTAGAGATCTTTCCTTAGAGATATCCAAAGAAAATGAATTTGGGAAGATTAAGAAGAAGAGGGTTCCGTGTATTGTGTACAACAATTTAGGGTGCCATTATGTGCAGAAGTTATGGTTAGTAAAGCAAACATCTATCTTTGTATGCAAGTAGTGTGCACCAAAAGCTAAAATCAAACAATGTTTGTATGTGGAAGCCACAAAACAAGAGGGCACCCAGTGGTTGACAGTTGATTCTAGCAATAATACATTGTGCATGCCAACATTGGATATACATTGACCCTGTCATTAAGCTGAAAAATAGCCATAGTAGTGTTTGAATCCCAAATTAAAGTAGATTGTCAAAGAGAATATCATTATAGATAGTGAGTGGGTTAGTCCACTTGTGATTGTGCCCAAGAAGGGAGGCAAATGATGGGTGTGTATCGACTTCCAGCCGCTCAATATGGCAACTTTCAAAGATCATTTGTCATTGCCTTTTGTCGACTAAGTGTTGGACACCATTTATGGGCATAGCTACTTCAACTTTTTGGATGGTTATAATGGCTATAACCAAATCCAAATCACACTAGAGGATCAAGCAAAGATGACTTTCACAAGTCCTTAGGGAACTTTTGCTTACTGTCAAATGCTATTCGGTTTATGTAATGCCCCAACTACATTTCAACGATTAGTCCTTAGCATTTTCCAACAACAAATTGGTAGTGGGGTACAAGTCTTCATGGATGACTTTTCTACTTATGGAGTTACGTTTGAGCAAGCCCTAGACCATCTTGAGTAGGTGGTAAGGAGATGTGTCGAAACAAACCTCCAACTCAATTGGCAAAAGAGGCATCTTATGCTCCAGGAAGGCATAGTCTTGGGGCACCGTATCTCAAAAGTAGGAATTGAGGTGAACCCTAAAAAGATAAGGGTCATCCAAGGAATAACCCGTCAAACAAAAATAGTTAAAGAAGTGTGGTCATTCCTTAGTCATACTAGCTACTATCGGCACTTCATCAAGAACTTTTTCAAAATCGCCAAGCCGTTGGTTGAATTAACAAAGAAGGATGTACCATTTTTTTGCACCCCTGCATATGAAATAGCATTTCAACAATTGAAGCAAAAGCTTATTGAGACCTCAATTCCACAAGCACCTAATTGGTCAAGGCCATTTCATGTGATGGCTGTTACATCAAATTATGCTTTAGGGGTAGTGCTTATGCAGCTGGATGATCAAAAATGTACATATTACATTCACTATGTAAGTCAAAGTATTGCAAGTGCACACCTAAACTACATTAGTACAGAGAAAGAGTTGATGGTGATGGTGTTTGCCTTAGAAAATTTCATGCACTATGTGCTTGGTTATAAAGTGTTTGTGCAATTAAATCATAACACCATTCAATTTTTAATGAATAAACCAATGGTGAACCCCCATGTCATATGGTGGCTCATGATTTTGCAAGAGTTCAACCCCACAATGGTAGATCAAAAGGGTGTAAAAAATGTGATCGTCGACCACTTATCATAGCTGAGATGGGAGGATAAGGAGAAAGAGAGCCCCTTGTCTAATGAATTTCTTGATGAATATCTCCTTGTAGGGGCTACTAATGCACAAATGCCCAATGACCCAAGATAATATGATACCATTCTTACTTATCTGCTTAAGCAAGAACTGCCGCAAGGGCTGGACACCCAGAAGAAACAACCATTTCTTCACCAAGGTAAGCATTTCATGGAAATTAATGGGAACCTTTACAAAGTATATCCCAATGGCCCAGTACACTAGTGTCCCTGACATGAATCAATTGCACATTCTCTAGGATGTCCACAAAGGCCCTTGTGGGGGCCATTATGCTGGGAGACACACGGCCACTAAAATCCTCATGCCAGGATATTACTGGCCAACAATCTTTAAAGATGGTGGAATGATAGCTCGAATGGAGGGGCCACAACAATGGATTCAACCTCTTGAGCCATTCGATATTTAGGGCATTGACTTTATGGGTCCCATCATGCCTATGTCAAATGAAAAGGTATATATAATAGTCATAGTTGACTATTACACTAAGTGGGCAGAAGCAGTAACCATCACCAATTGCATATCCACTATTGCTACTTGGTTTATATAACAGAACATCATAAATAGGTTTGGTGTGCCTCGTGCATTAATTTCTAACAATGGAACTCATTTCACAAGTGCCACTTTCCAAAAACTTATGCAGTGCTTGGGGGTTGAGCACAAACTCACAACACCTTATCACCCTTAAGCCAATGGTCAAGTTGAAGTCACTAATTGGGAGAGTACAAAAATTCTAACACACACTATTAACAAGTACTGAAGGGACTGGAGCACCAAATTAAATGATGCCCTTTGGGCCTATTGCTCCACATGGAAGCTTCTCATAGGTTATTCTTCCTATGAGCTCATGTATAGAAAACTACCAACATTGCCCATTCAATTTGAGCTTCATACACTCTCTACAGCTTGTGACCTTGACATGGATCTAAATTTAGGACCAAACGAAAGATTAATGAACCTCAACTTGCTAGAAGAAAATCGATTAATGGCCCTATTATCCAATGAAATGCATAAGGCATTTAACAAGAAATGCTATGACCTCAAAATAAGGAAAGTTAAGTTTTAACCAGGAGACAAGGTTCTCTACTAGAATCCTGCACATGTACCTCAATGAACCAAGTTTCAAACGTTGTGGGAAAAACATTATATTATTGAAGAAACTTTTCCATCTAGGTCCATGATTATATATAAACCTTAATGCCCAGATAAGAAGTAATTAGTCAACATTTAACAACTAAAACCATTCCATGAGCCTAAGCCAACCAACTTAATAGACACCTCACTAGATGGACAACCATGCTCAATCTTTTGGATCTCCTCCTTCTAACTTAGTTATGGGGGAGATGGCCATCCATATTAACACTTTAAGTAGCTCCTTAGTCTTTTAACTTTTTGTTTTACATATTTTTGGTTTTACAATTTTTTGTTTTCATTTTTTTTGTTTTACATATTTTTGTTTTTTAGGTTATTGATCTTTTTTAAGTTTTTGTTTTACACCATCGTTAATATATTTAATATTTTTTGAACACTCTTTTACTTTATTTTATATTTTCTTATGTTTCATGTAATTTTTTACTCTTTTTCCTAATAAGGTGCCAAGTAGCATGGTAATGTGCTACTTGATGATGGTATGTATCATTTGTGATTTGATTGTTGATGTGCGGTTCTAACTTTGAATGTCATTACTGACAACTAGGACATGGTTCCTTTTCATGTAATAGGTAGTGAGTCCACATCATCTACCTATCCACACACTCTATGGTTTTCCCTTTTTTGGAAACATGCAGTTTCTTTCTCATTAATACAATCCTATTAAATTTGTGACTTGTGTAGTTTCTGGAATTAGGAAGGAATCAAAGGTTCAAACAAGGTGTGGCTTCAAAGGGATGCAATACTCTTCATGCTTTTCCATTTTCTTATGTGCAAGGGCATTCTTGTGAACTTCTCATCATTCTGTGTCATTCCACAATAGGGAGTAGAATAAGTTNGACTACAAGCACTAGTTATGAAACTTGTCTTGTCTCCTCTAACTAAGGCCTTTTCTCACTTCCTGCTTCTTCTCCAATTTGGAATGGTGGTTGTTTTGTGGGAGCATTCTTATGTCTCAAGGAATGGACTGGTTTTAGAATGTCGATGCAAAGTCACTGAAAGTGATTGCTTTTGGTCTGGACTAAGGATGGATCCTACTGAGTCATTTAATCCAAAACTCCACAAAGGACTTCATGTTACCATAATTAGGAACTCCATTCCATTCTATTTCTCATCCATCTATGCTTTTCATGCCTCACCTCACTACCAGATTCATGTTTTGATTTGATGTTCTGGTTTGATGTGTTGGGATTCTCAGTTAGTTACTTCTAGGTTTTTGTCCTTAACCTTTCGTAACCATTAATCATCCATGACGCTCATGAACTCCTTGGTTTGAAGTTATGCAAGGGCATAAAAGGCCTGTGCCTACTTTGGGAGGGACCCACTTGCATATCTTTTGGTTTAGTTAAGTTAAATTCTTTAACCTTAAACATTTTTACAATCAAATTCTTTTTATTTACCCCATCAATGCCATTCAATTGTGCACATCTTCACAATTATTTTTAGTGAATTCTTTCTTTTTATTATTGTGAATTTTTATACCCTCTTTTTAGTATTCCTTGTGTTAAGCTTTTTCTGAATTTTATGGACCACTTCTCGTACTTAACCCATTTGTGAGTCTTCCCACTAACATTATCAAGAAACCAACCTACCACAATCACAACTTAGCTAGATAAAATCATTAGTGAGACAAGGTATTCAACTGCTATGTGTTACACTTTATATACTAATCCTTGATTTTGTTGTGATTGCAGTGGGGAGCATGGACTAGAAGTGGGATTATCTTCACCAAGGATGATGCAATAATATCACTCATGGGAGATTGTTCATGACCCCTGGATCTCTTCTACCTCTCCCTTATTCTTTTGTTGTTAAAATGGGATGTCCATTGGATTCAAGGGTGTTCTTTCCTGTTGTCATGAACACCAAACCTTGTACACAACTATAATGATGTATGCTCAAGCACTTCTATATTTGTATGTTTCCTCTGTGTCACTCTGCATGTCAGTTAAACATTCCATACCTTCTAATATATTTTGTAAGGGACTTGTTCCTTTTCTTTTGTACTTGAGGATGAGTTTTCATTTAGTCATGGGGGTATGATGAATTTTGTTTTACTCTAGCTTCAATATTGAAGTGGCCACGATAACGTGTACCCAATATCATAGCCCAAGATGCGATATTGTGAGGTACTTCTAGGCCTATAAATATAGCCCTTGGGCACATGATTCAAGGGTAGTTTTTGAGGTCAAGTAGTGAAGTTCTTGCAGTTTGTTCATTCAAGAGTTAGAATATTTTTCCAAGTGCCCATAGTAGGAGGCCTAAATGTAATTGGATCTTTATTCAAACATTGATGTACCTGAGCATACCATTGTGTTGGCAATAAAGACAAGCTCTTTGATTCATCCTTGCAGCACTTGAGACTTTATTTCTTCATGCATTTACATATTGTGATTTCATGTAGTTCTCATTTAGTGTTATTTATTTAACAATTAATTTTGATTAATTAAGGAACTAATTAGAATACACAAGCATGACCCCTTCAAACATATGTGTGACACTTGGTAGCTTAGAAATGGTTAGCATTTGACAACCCAACAGTGTTTACACGAAATTCAGGATGTGTTCGGAAAGTGGCGACAGTTACTTATATTAGGTTAGACTAGACAATAGTTTACTTAGCATTTAATTACTCTCACTTTCATTATTATTTTTAGGCAATAAAATTGATAAAACATAAAATGATAAAAATCTTATGCCTTAGTCACACTTAACCATACACTTGCATTTCACAAGTGAGACTGGGAAGACAATGATTGGACAACACGAACTCACTATTTAGCTCTGGCGTACTTGGTAATTAAAGTCTACAGAATTTGACCAAATTGCACGTGAACACCTGTGATTCATATGGTTGGGTGTAGGGGTACCTTGTCGCTCATCAAAATGCCTCTACTGCTGATGCATAATCCTATGCTTATAAAAAGGCAT
Source organism: Gnetum montanum (assembly GCA_015680685.1). Taxonomy (NCBI): domain Eukaryota; kingdom Viridiplantae; phylum Streptophyta; class Gnetopsida; order Gnetales; family Gnetaceae; genus Gnetum; species Gnetum montanum. The sequence goes on along the minus strand of MNCI01006697.1, from coordinate 983,856 downwards.
TGACTGGTGCACAAAAGGAAAACAAGTAGCTCGTTGTTGAAAATTCAAGGTTAACCACAATTAAGAAGCAAAAGAATATTCTAGAGAAAAGTGTCCATTAGTTGAAAGAACAACTGGTGAGGGTTAACTAGGATATTAATAAATTGGCTAGGGAAAATAGAACCCTCTCAATGGAGGAGGTTTGCATTATTTGACAAAAATCTGCAATTGAAATAAATGCATGGGAGAATGAGGTCAAGGAGCATGAAAAGTTGAAGGAACACTTTCGTAACCAGGTAGGCATGTTGATGATGGCAGTTACTCTAATTATTAGAGTTGTTACTCTAGCGGTTACTCTAGTAGTTATTCTAATTATTAGAGTGGTTACTCTAGCAGTTACTCTAATTATTAGAGTGGTTACTCTAGTAGTTATTCTAATTATTAGAGTGGTTACTCTAGTAGTTACTTTAGCAGTTATTCTAATTATTAGAGTGATTACTCTAATTATTAGAGTAGTTGCCCCCAAGCCTATAAATACAATGCCCATGTGCACAATTGGGAGGAATTCTTTTAGCAGTCAAGTAGCAAAACTCTTGTAGTCTGTTTGAAAGTTAGAGTATTTTCCAAGTGTTCACAATAGGAGGTCTAAGTGTGGATGGATCTTTATTCAAGCATTGTGTACTTGAGCACACCTTATGTACAGCAATAAAGATGAGCTCTTTGATTCATCCTTGCAGCACTTGAGATTTGTTTTCTTACACATTTCTTTTATTTTATTTTCTTATGCATTTATTTTATTTTATGCACTTTACATTTCTATTATTAGCACAACAATTCATTTTGATCAATTAAGCAAATCATTACATTACACAAGCACGACCACTTTGAGCATGTGTGTAACGCTTGGTAACCCAATAATGATTAGCGTTTGGTAATCCCAGTAGTGTTGCACTAGTTCAGGATGTGTATGGCAAGTGGGAATGAATGTTGGTGTTAGGATTATTTAGAACTTAATTAATGAGTAGTTAAGTTAAATTAGTCACTTAGTTACCTCTCTTCTTCCCTACTAGCGTAGGACATAAAAACATAAAATCTATAAAAATCATATGCCTCAAGCTTAATTAACCATACAATCATGACATATAGGTAAGCTTGGAAAGATAACGATCAACCAACTCGTCCTTATTCCACAAGGGTGCATAAGCACTTAGTCCTTGGAATTCGACCAGATCATGCATGAAACGCTCGTATTCGTATGGTTGAGTGTAGGGGTACCTCACCACTCATCACATGTATAAGCAAATAAATGAAAAAGAGATCCAAATGGCTAAAGCCCACATTAGCTCCTTGTTAGCATAAAATCTTGAGTGGTACCCAATTTTGGATAATTATGCCTTAATCCACTAGGCAGAAGTAAAGAATAAATACATGTAGATCAAATATTTGAAAGAATACATGGCGTTGGCTAACCTCAAATATGCTAAACTTGCCATGTTAATAGTAGGCAGGCCTCATAGCAAGTTGGAGGAGTAGGTAGCAACCACTTATGCATTATATGAGAAAGAGTTTGTAGATAGAAAAGATGCTTTGCAAAAGCTGCATATAGAAAACTTAGAATTGGATGTGGTTAAATCCATCTGCCATGAACAAAAGAATGTTTTCTTAGACCTAGTTAAGAGATTAATGAATTATCAAGAATTTAGAGAAAAAGCTAGGGCCTTTGATGCAGAATGATGATAGTTTGTGGCTTGGTATGTGAAGATTAATAAGATGTTCTTTCAACTGCCATGCCCTTGGGATGTACCAGCATCAGCACACATTGGTTTAGTAGCCTAGACAGTGCATAACCTAAGGACCAAAGAGGAAAAGTTGCAGGCATTTCTTGATCATTATAAATTTTACAAGCCTAGCGACAAAGAGAAATGCCCGATGGAAGAGCCACTACTTTCGGGCACTACATGGGTTTCCTAGTTTTGTGTCTTGTAATATTGTGTCCTAATTTTTGTAAATTATCACTGCAACATGTAAGAGTCAATTATTTTGTTTGTTGCTTAAGTTAGTCAATAATCCCATACCTTCCCAATATTTTGTAAAGAACTTATTCCTCATTTTGTTTAACTTGAGGATGAGTTTTCATTTAGTCATGGGGGTATGATGAGTCATGAATTTGTTGGCCTAGATATCGAAGCCCAAAAAGTGATGTCGGATATTCAATATCATCTCCTCCATGCTAGCCTATAAATACAACACTTGGGTGCATAGTTGAGAGATTGAAGAAATAGTTCTAGTTTCAGTTTTTAGTTAGTTTCTTCATATATTATTTTTTAGTCTTCTTATTTTCCCAATGCATGCTTGCAGTAGGATGTTTGTAATTATACGACACCTTTGTTCAAGTGTTATGTACTTGGGCATGTTACATGACTAGAAATAAAGATCGAGATTACTTCCATCATTCTAGCATCCACTTAGATTATTATTTCTTTTAATTGTTAATTATTTACTATTTCCTTTGGTTAAAATTTTCATTTATTACTATTTACTATTCCTATCATTAAGTGGAATGCGTACACCTTAGTCACTAGAGCTTAAGTGTAAGTACTTGGTAATCTAGTAGTGTATCATTTGGCACACCCAGTGACATACACTTAGAAATTCTAAAAGTAGTCTCATGAAGTTCAAGGCGTGTGTAGATGATTAAGAATGGATACTCATCACATGTAGTTTAGTTTAGATTTTACTCTCCATTGTTCAGTAGCTTAATTAATTCATCTCTTTGTCATAATTAGGAGTAGCATAGAATTAGACAACATTATATGCCTCACTTTGGAATAAACCATACATGACAAAGCTACCACTAGTCTAAGTGGGAAGATAGTGAACTACGATCAGAGCATAACAATCGAGATACCACAACTAGTCCCATCCACGAAATTTGACTGGATCGTGCATGAAGGCTTGTGATTCATATGGTTAAGTGTGGGGATACCTCACTACTCATCATTGGCACCATTGCCAAGGACGATGCTAGTTATTTAGATTAGTTATATTATACACGATCGCTATAAAGGTATTAACAATATATCTAAAAGCTCATCATTCTCTAAAAGCTTCGTTATTAAAACATATTAGCATAAACTAAGTAAAGATTTTAACAACAACACTTAGTTACATTAAATGAAAATAACTACCTCTATTTGAAACTTAACTTAAAAAAAAAATGACTAAAAGCCCATGTTATCCTCTATAGATATAAAATATCAATAAATTTTAATTGAAACATATTCCATGATATGTGTAGATTGAGTTGTTTTGGCCCTTGTGTGAATCTTCAAACTTGAGTTTAGGTATTTACTAGTCTTTAGAAACAAAAAGACCTAGATACCTCCAAATAAAATTAGTGGTAATAAAGTAAACTAAGTGTAAATGTGTATTCTCTGTTATGATTGTTAAACTGGTAAGGTTTGTATATTAAACAATAACTAGCTCTTATAACACAAATTCAGCTAACCTTATTAATACTATGAGTCATTAAAGACTCCTATTTGTCAAGTCACCTTGTTTATATAGTTTGTACGTTGCTTGAAATAAATAAAAACTCACCAAAATGCTTAAGCACAATTTTGCAAAAATATACCCCTAGTTTTCCCTAAAAAGAAAGATTTTGCACAATTTTGATGACCTTGCATGGATGATGGATGCCATCGAAGCTTGCATTTGGTATGTAGAAATGTAGTAATGAAACATGGAAATGAAGGCTAATCTAATCATTGAGATTGTAGAGGCTCAAAATGTGGTTTGGAGTGGCTTCACTTGGGTGCACTAACTCTGGCCACTATCACCTTATATCCCACTTAGCCATCATATTGTTGACTACATCCATGACACCTCAAAGGCTCTTGCTTAGGTATTTCACAACTTTCACATTACTATAGGTTTGCAATGTAATTTATAATATTAATCTTTGAGTTTTGTAAAGATTCCATAGTTGGATTCCTTGGCCATGGTTCCTTGCGTAGTCTTTGTCGTACTTTCATGTTTTCAATCTCGCCATCCATTTTTTCAAAATCTTCAACTGTTAGAAGTGAGGTTTTCATACTTTCATGTTTTCAATCTCGCCATCCATTTTTGCAGAATCTTCAACTGTTAGAAGTGAGGTTTTCATACTTTCATGTTTTCAATCTCACCATCAATTTTCTCTTTCATGTTTTCAATCTTGGCACCCATTTTCATGGAATATTTAGCTATTAGAAGTGAGGTGCATGGTTCATTAAATGGCCATGTTATTTTTCCTATAGTCACTTAAAACCCTTTGAATGGAATAGAAGTAACCTATATTTTATATGTTTCATGTGGCTAGAAATGAAAGTTCAAATGGTCAACTCATTATTTTGTTAAAGTAAAATTGTTATCACTTTTCCTCTATAAATAAAAAGATTGCATCTTCATGAAGGAAAAAAAGGATGAAAATCCATTTTGGGGTGGTGTTGTTAGACGTCAAAAATAAATATTAATAATGATCAAAGACAATTTAGAGTACATCACAAGCTTAACATTGAGTAGACATCATAAACATCGTAAAAAATATACGGAAAGAAAAAACCTCTTAATCATAGGACTATTGACTTATGTGAGTGTCAACAAAATAAATTCAGAGTACATCATAACCTTGAGATTAAGTAGATATTATTGAAAAAAATATATGGAAAGAAAAAATTGAACTATCTACTCATGTTTATAGTCTTACAATTGATACTTTATAAAAAAAATAAGAGAAGAAAACTAATTATTAGTAGGAAGGAGGGTCCCACTTCTAATAAAATTTATGTCAATTTTTAACAATCATATTTGAACTTAAAATAGTACAAGGATTCAAGATAAAGAGATGTAGCTTAGTACCAATATTTGTATCAAAGTAAGAAAGTGGTAGTAATTGTGGAAGATCTTCACCTCATCACATGTTATTGATCTTATGTCAAGAATCTTCACAATTAGTTGTAATCATTATGTTGACACTAGTTTTAATCTTTGAGCTAATAGTATTCTTGTCAGATGAGCAAAATTTGCTTATGACCTATCTATCTAGGCTACTTAATATATTCTCTAGTACCAGTAAAATTATACATAGGAGCTTATGTCTTCTCTAGATTATTTATTAATATTTGATCATTCTTATCATTAACAATAACTTGATTTTTCATATCTTCAATTTCATATTATTTTTTTCTATCTTAAACTTTAACATATATTTTCTTTTTTTCAAAATTCTTTTTCTTGAATGAAAAAGGAAAAGAATTAAATAAATGTCCTTCATGATGATAAAATTTGCAAAATTATAAAGATTATAATATGTATTTAGCTAAATATAAGTATTTTCTTCTACTTGTAGTACCAATTCCTTTTTACGATTGAGAAGGTTGATTTTAATAAAAAAACATTTGTGGAAACCAAAAGTTGTAGAAATAGACTTATTATGCTTAATGGGACTAAGAAGACTAATAATTTTCTATTCATATTTTTAAAAAATCAATGAAAGATTATATAACTCAACAAAACATGAAACATTGGCATATTCTTCAAATTGGGCACTAGAATTTAATGCTGGTGAAACATCTAGTGGACTGCATTGGCTGGGTCATGTCGATGAAGCCTCGTCAACATGGTTGTGTCAACGTGACCCCGTTGACGCATCTGTCCATGCGTTGGCATGGCCTCGTCAACGTAGAGTCATTTTCTGCTATAATTATGCATGCACCTGCTGCATTTAGGGATCTTTTGGAGTAGTTGTAGCAAAGCTCTTGCATTTTGTTTTCGTAGGGGTTAGACTATTTTCCCAAGTACATGCCTGCAGTGTGATGCTTGTAATTGTATGGAACCTTTATTCAAGTGTGACGTACTTGGACACACACATGATTAGCAATAAAGATCGAGATTACTCCATCATTGTATCATTCACTTAGTTTTAATTGTTGAATTGGTATTTTTATTTATTGTTTTCTTAGTTAATATTTATTTATCATCATTTACTATTCCTATTGTTAAATGCAAAATGAGTATCACTTAATCACAAACATTGAAGTGTAACTACTTGGTAACCCAGTAGCATATTTAGAAATGCTCAAGTAATATACGCTTGGTAAGCCCAAAAGTAGTACACGAGGTCCAAGATGCATATGGATGATTAAGAATGGATGCTCATCGCACTTAGGCTAGCTTAGATTCTCTTCTCCCAACTCGCAAATTCATAACCTACCTAGTGACAATGAACCCCTGTTGGCCACTAAGAGCCTAATGCATATACAAGAGGCTGTTTGAATATCCCGTAGGCATCACAAGGAAAGCCATCTACCCAAGCTTGATTTAAATAAATTTTCCAAGTTTTTAGGAGGCTATGATTTAGATCCACAACATCATTTACAAGCCTTCTATGATGCCTGTGTATGGAACAATATTGATAATGGATGGCAAGAACTTAAGCTCTTTCCTACGACACTCGTTGGCCAAGCAAAAGTATGGTATAGGTCCTTAACACCACAATTAATTTGATGTTGGCCAACAATGGTAGAACTCTTTAGTGAAAGATATCAAACCTATGCAAGAGTGTTAGCATTGAGGAGACAAATCCAAGAATGGCAACAGGGGTAGCATGAACCCTTGGACATGGCCTTAGAAAGATACTATTCATTGTTAAACAATTCCCAGGCCATGGATTCTCTGAGGAAAGGTTAATGTACCACATCATGGATGGGTTCCATAATGAAACAAGGGAGACCCTAAGGATGTATGCCCCAGGTCAACTATATGAGCTATGGACCCACCAATTGCAAGAGCTTATCCAATAGGTAGCAAAAGAAGAAGGATAAATAGCTAATTGGGAGAATGTTGAAAGTTCTCAATAGGACCAAAATCTCAACTTAGCAAGGATCCATGATCATGAAGAGGAGAAATCAACTTACTTCATGGAGGTGGAATCATCTTTGTCAATCCTACAATCACTAGATGAAATTGAGGCAAAGATCAATAAGATGACAAACTGGGTACATGAAAGATGTGGAGAATATGCCAACATTATTAGCGGAAGAACCATGATGAACCAAGAAACAAGATAGAACATCACTAGATAATCGAAAAGAATGGTTGAAGAGAATAAGGATAAGAACTCAATTGCCAATCATACGTATCAATGTAATATTTTCCTGTATGATCACCCTCAAAGGCCAATGTCCAATCTTGTCACATTTACATGAGCATTGGGAAGGAATGTTACATCTAGATTTTGTACAGAAATACCGGGTTCAACCACAATGAAAAAAACCCCAATCGTGGGGGAGGCCACCGTCAGACTGGTCATACCCTTCCTACCATCTGAACCAAAGCACTTATTATGTTCAGCAACCTATTTCCCTGATTGGGTCAACATCCTCTATTTCACTACATCATTATCATTCTCTTGAGTACTATCAACCTATGTCCTCTCTAACAAGATCACCACCTCATGTTTCTTACACTTTTCTTCACCCTCAATATTCTCATCATTCACCTCCTTCTACATCGCCATCAGTTGTGCCAGAAGGTCTTGCGCCACAGCATCAACCCATGAACATTACTTGTGCTGCTACAGTCAACAGCAGTGGGAACCCTCCACGATCTCGAAAGTATCCTTTCTTTAGGAAGGACCATAGAAAGAGACATCACGGTTCTAAAACCACTGCGTCCTCCAACTCAGCATAAGTTAAACATTGTGATGCATCTACCTCGAACTCAATACCTCCTATTACTCTATTTGGGCCACCAATCAACACTTTAACAACCATGTAGCCTAATGAATATAGCCACGTAGGGAGACATATTGATCCTTGCATACCATCTTACGATCACGGGTGCCATAGTGGGTCAACTCCTTATCAATTAACCACATCTTATAACTTTCCCCACTATTTCAACTTTAATCAAGTGTGTGAACCCCAATTTGGGTACATTCCAACCACCACATCCAAATACACCCAATGATTTGGATATGACTAGGTCCCAATATTTCCAAAATGCATAGATCCAAACCTTCCATTTATTAATTCTTTCCATGATCAAAAGTTTAGTTATGGGAGATATCCTCCATTATAATAAGTAGAATTAATAAATGTTTTTCCTTTTCTTCAATTTTACAATTTTTTGTTTTCTAGTTTTTCATCTTTCAATTTGTTGTTTTATATTTTTATCTTTTATGGGTAATCTCATCTATGAATAAAACACTCATGTAATCTGTTGGTTAAGGTGTTGTTCTATGCTATCAAGTCTCTGGTGACTAATTACTTGGATAGCAAGCCATCACATCCACCCATTCTATTAATAAGAGGTTCTACTCTGGGTATGATGATATTCTTGTCATCATGAAAACTTAAAAGTAATTTTGTGCTCATTATTCCCAGAACAAAAAATGATGGACTAAGAGGGAATGGCCAGGGTGTGACATCAAGGGGACTTGTGGGTTCTCTTTGGTGACATTTGTAGCAGTTATCATGTAGCTTGGTTGTACTAAGATCCTTGTAGATTTAACGAAAAATGGAAGTAAGAGTAATAAAGGCACTCAATAAAGAAATCCAATGCTATTCTGGGGGGTCCCACTGGAAAGACATGCATCCATGCCTAAAGGTAGGTGGCTTCTCTAGATTACTCATTAAAAAAAAAAGAGTGTGCTAAAGCAGCCAAAAAAAAAACAAAAAAAAAGTATGTTGCAAAGAAATTCCAAATCACTCCTCCCTTTAAAAAAATGCCAAGTGATCGTATGCCTTGTTGTCATGGTACTCTTATGGTTGTCCATCATGGGATGAAACAATGCAATGTCACTGATCAGAGGAATGGACTTGATCTTGATTTTGGAGTGACAAGTTAATGACACATTAATCATGCCCTACACTCAAGATTCACTGTGCCCTAGGTCAATCACCTCACATCTCAATATCTATAATCCCTCCTACAATTCGCCTCATCTCACTATTTATGAATTGGTGACCCATGTCTTGTGTTACATAGAATTCCTACCTCATCACAGTAGTATCAACATGTGTGTGTTTTGTTGCCTTAGTGTAGATTACATTTAACCCTTCAAGTGCCTACAAACATTTTAAGGTGTGGTTACACAAGGGCATTATAGGTTGGAACTTGCTTTGGGGAGGACCCACTTGCATGAATTTTGTAATTTGTACTTGTTGCACATCACCACATCATTTTATGTCCTTCGAGTACTTTATTGCCAAATCTATTCTTTCCTTTGTCCTTATTTTATCAAACGTTTCTCAAAACCATTACATGCCCTTTGATGTGTCACCTAAATAAACCAGGTCCAACATTAAACTTTTAGGGCAAATTCCTTGAAGAAATTTCTAACTCTAAAATCACACTAAGAAAATAATTTAATAATTACTAAAGGAAATAAGTAAGGCATGAAATAATTGAACTTCTTTCAATAACCTTACTAAAAATTGATCTTTGTGTGATTATAGATGGCCCCTAAAAGAGGACAATAAAGAGGACCTTCTTAAGGTGCAAGTAAACACCCAGGGGGAGGCAGAAGCCAAGGACCTTATGTAGAACATGCAGAGCAAGAGGCACAATCATTTAGCATCCATCAGGGAACTCCTATGACTACACAATTTGGCCAAGAAAAAGGTGGAGAGGTTAGGGCATGAGCCTATGTAGAGGAACAATGGCTATTTGTGGCATGGCATGTCAAGGCCAATCAAGTGTTCCCGCAGCTACTGTGTCCATGGGAGGTGCCAACTCCATCAATCATTGGAGCATCAACATGGATGGCACAGGACCCCTGAACCAAAGAGGAAAAGCTTCACGCACTCCTTCAGAGCCATCAACTTCCAAAACCTAAAGCACAAGACAAGGGGAAGAGGCCCATGGAGGAGCCACCACCACCAGGAACCACATGAGTTCTAACAATTTTGCATTCTGCACTCTATGTCTGTGTCCTAATTTTTTTTATTTAATTCCACATTGCAGCATGAGTAAATTCCTAGTAGTCAATAATCCCATACCTATCCACTATGTAATTAATTGCACTTGTTCTCATTTTGTTTAACTTGAGGACGAGTTGTTATTCAGTCGTGGGGGTATGATGAAACATCTAGTGGACTGTGTTAGCTGGGCCATGTGGATGAAGCCTCATCAACGCAACCATGTCAACGTGACCCCGTTGACGCATCTATCCATGCATTGGCATGGCCTTGTCAATGCAAAGCTCATTTTCTGCTATAAATATGCATGCACCCGCCACATTTAGGGATCTTTTGGAGTAGTTGTAGCAAAAATCTTGCAATTTTTTCCCATAAGAGTTAGAATATTTTCCAAGTGCCTGCAGCAGGTGTGAGAAAGATGTACGACTCTTTATTTGAGTGCTAATGTACCTGAGCCCATTGGCATGACCGGTAATAAAGACGAGCTTTTTGAGCATTCCTTGTAGCATTTGGATTTAATCACTTAAGCATTTTAATAGTTTAATATTTCAATGCTTTAATAATTTCAGAAGCTCTTATTGTTATCACTTTACTGTTATTATCCTTTCATATTTTATGAGAACCATAGGCACGACCATCTCGAACATATATCAAACACTTGGTAACCTAGTGACGCTTAACATCTGGTAACCCAGTAGTGGTTACTATATGCTCAGGATGTGCACGAAAGATGGGATTGGTTGCTTATGCTAGGGAGAGTTAAGCGATAGAGTAGAACAATTATAAATTACACAACCTTCCATTTCCTACGATTAAAGAACTAGACCTTAAAAAATAAAAAATGAAAACCAATAAAAATCATTTGCCTCAATCTCACTTAACCATCACTTTAGAATATCACAAGTGAGGTTGGGAAGACAACGACCATTCTAACTAAGGTTTTGGTGGCTAGGGTTCAATGTATGCAAGTGCTTGCAGTCTATGGAATTTGATCAAGTTGCGAGTGAACACCCGTGATTCATATGGTTTGGCGTAGGCGTGCCTCGCTGCTCATCAAAAGCCCACTTAGGCATGATCAACATTGCATTCTTATGTATAAAAGAACCTATATCTAAGGCATACTACACTATAGAAGCATTACCTAACTCAACAAGTAGAAAAACATGAGAATAATAGTAGCCATGAAGGACTTGAATGTCATGTTTTTTCATCACATTATTTAACTGCAAAATAGAACTTTGATTATGAGGTAGGTATCCCAAAATTTGAATGAACACTTATTGTAATAAAAGTTCAGCAACTAATGACTCATATATATCATTAGGAAGAATAAAATTAGATGTCTTAGTTACATCAAGAACACTATAAGAAGGCATCATAATTTTTTTCTTTCAAGTTTGTAAATCTGCATTTTAAGAAGCAACAGAAATTTTCTCATCAATCAAACAAGTAGACATTTTAACATTGGTTGAAGAAGATGGATGATGAGTGTCAAGTGTCCTTTACACCTAATCATATGAATCACAAACATATACACATAATCCAATTGACTTTCAACTATTCCTGTTATGTTTAATGAAGATGTGAATTCCTTTATGAATGTTGATCATTCTCATTGTAGCAAATAATAATTCATCATAGTTAGATCATTCATCATGGTCCCTATCATGGACATGTCTACATTGATGTGACCTAATACACCTTTCCTGATGATGTTCCTTTTCTTCTTACCCTTGTCTATGTTCTTTTCTCCTATCTCTATGATGAGGTCTTCTATCATCTCCATCTTTCCCTCAATTATTTTTGCTTCAATCCTAGTCATGCTCTCCCTTGTCAAAGCTAGATGATAAGGAAGATCATGAGGATGAATATTTTGTGTCCTCCTTTTCTTACTACAATGTCAATGTGAGTGGAACCCTTTTTCTTTGGAAGCTTCATGCTTGACGTTCATGAGTTTATCCTGTTAAAGTTGGACCTCCATAGGTTGATAATTTCTAGAGAGGTGATTTATTAGATGCATTTCCAATATTTGTCATTGAATAACTTCAATAATATGTACCCTTCCATAGAAGTTTATAATTCTATTAAAGAAAATGAATGATTTCATAAGGAAATAATGAATTTAATGCAAAAGCCTACTTATATTATGTGTAAGGAGCATATTTAATACAAAGCCTACTTATATGTTTACTATACCTAGTAATAAGACTCTTGATTTGAAAACCCCAACTTATGGGTTTGATTCTAGTAAGTAGCATTGAGTTATAAAATTTTACTTAAGTTTCACAAAATTTTCATGTTAGCTATATATATGTGATCCTATAAAAATTTGAGTTAAATAGAGATTGGTAGAAAGACCAATAGAAATCCCCAAATTAATGTCATGTAGGAAAAAAAACTCATATATAGGAAAGAGTAAACAAACACTAAGCTTTTAAGGTGGTTTAATTGCTAAATTGGTTAGCCTACCTCTACCATAAATCTCTTTCCAAATTCTAGGGGGAAAAGTAATTCTATTAATCAAAGAAAAATTATAAAGTTTCCTTTACAGTCTTGATCTGAGAATAACCACTAAGCTTAAAGTCACAGAAATTCACTTTCATAGTACAAAGGAAGAGAGAATACTCTACCTTATCTTAGCATAGAGACTCAATAGTTTTCCAAGCTTTCTAAGAAAAAGAAAAACAAGCTTTTATAGAGAAGAAATAGAGAAAGATATAGAAGAAGAAATTCTAGTTCAAGCACAAAGCCAAGACTAGAATTACAGAGCTAAGCTAGAGAGCTTTAATTTATAGCCAATATTCTTTTTAGCCATTTTCAAAGCCATTCATTAAGCCATTGCTAATATGTTGGAGAGGCGTAAAAAGTAGTAAGTTGTAACCATTACCAATAAATTAGAAGAGTAGCTAAAGAAGAAGAAGCTATACCCATTACATTTTAGCTTTCATTGTTGCATTTGGTATGAGCATTAAAAGATTAGCATAGAAGGAAGAAACCTGTCATTTCCTTTTTTGGCGTTAATGGTTCCTTTACTACCTATGAAAATGACAAGCTGTAATTATATTGGAAATAACAACTTTTTAAGCTTCAACTAACAACCCCTAACTTTTTCATTAATAAAATTCTACTTACTTTCATAGTAGTACATACTCTAGCTTTTTCATATAATAGCTCTTCTTAATATAAGCTTATAATTCTTCTTTTAATTTCTGTTCATGTGACATAGTTTTTCCAGTGTAGCCTATATAGAATTAAAATTTGGTTCTAGCTTTAAGAGAGCTATTAAAGTCAAACTTATATTCGTCGCTATAAGCTTTTCTTCCACTTGGATTGACATGGTAGTGAGTTCTTGAAAGAAAATTGGAAGCTTTTTAATTCTCACAACTTTTCTTTTTCTCTTTTTACTTTTAAAAGTAAGCTTTCTTGTACATACAATAAAAAGAGTTGATGTGGTAGAGCTATTTTGGAAGAGCTTTATCAAACCAAAAACTAGTTCTAAAGGTTGGTTCTATCAGCTAATGTGGCAAGGTGTCTAGTGGGACCAAGAATTGGTTCTGAAGCTTTTTTGAAAAGAGATAGAGCATTTAAATCAAGCTAGCATGTATGGAAGAAGAAAAATGTTGATGTGGTAATGGTATTCTTAATAAGCTTTTGTAGAATGAAGAAATTGTTCTAAAGTTGATTCTATGTAAGAGCTTATTTCAAAAGCTAATGTGGCAGAGCCAATTAAAAGAGCCCTTCATAGAATAAGAATAAAGGTTTTATAAGTTAGTTCTATTTAGTTTTCTTTCTAAGCTAACGTGGAAGAGTTGATTAAATGATCCCTTTGTAGAATAATACAAATAGTTCTACAAGCTAGTTCTATTTAGCACTTTCTTTCTAAACTAACATGGAATAGCTAAAAAAGGTTATACAAACTGGCTCTACATGTTGGTGTGGCAAGCAATCACTTCACCATGAAAGATAAGACAAAAGCTCAAATCCACGTGAAATGAAAGCTCCACTATAAAGTCAAACCTTCAACCAAAGTTTAAAACACGCAACAAATATATACACCTACAAACCTATGCAATTTATTATTGTTTCTTTTACAAAGCCATAGTCTTTCAAAATTAGTTTTAGGTATGCAAGGTTTGTTTTACAAAGTCGTAGTCTTGCACAATTAATTTTAGTTATACATAGTTTCTACCTAGCTACAACTAGAAGGGTTGCAAACATTTATTTGAATACCATATCATTTGAAATTAAAAGCCCTACTATAGCCAAAAATATTGAATGTGACAAGTAATGTAGACCATGGGTATTTGACTGCCATAAATATTGCCATGATCCAAAAACCATACCATGTAACTGGGCCTTCAATCCTAAATAGAAAGCTCCATTTGGCATTGACTAGTGGAAAAAGATGTGGGTTTTTAGCCGAGTTACCTCTTCCATTGTTATTTTTCAATATTACTTATGAATCATAATTTGAAACTAGTATGGTTTTAGATTGTAAGAAGCAAAATTTTAAAAATAATTTGAATTTGCAACAAAAACTATACAAGATAATAGCAAGAATCCACAAAATTTTCTCCCAACTAATAACTCTTTGTAAAATCAATATCTTTAAAAAATACATAAAAGTAAATCAAAAGTTAACATACTCAGCAAGTTTTAAGTATTTTTATTAAAATTTAGCAATTAACTTTAATTCGCACAAAATGCTTTAAATTTTCGAAATCCGTGCATATGCTCCCCTGTGAGAACCGAATACTTTTGTCGACTTTGTACTTTCTGCAAAAGATCCCGGCTTTCAGCAAGGGGCATGGAAAAATTCGTCACGTACTACAATAGATGTATGTGCATACCCAGTCATATCCCTACTGCTAGCAAGGAGCACGTAAAAATCCATCATGTGCTGCAAAAGATCTCTGCGAATCCCCACTCCAGCGAGGGCGGTACAAAAATCCAATCACATACCGTCATAAATCGAACTGAATCCGCATTGCATAGAGTGCTCCATTTGGCACCGACTGGTGGTTAAAGCTGCAGCCTTGCACCTCTTTTGTTCTGGCTCGAGTTGCTTTCTATGGTCACATTGGTAACGGTAATTAAGACCGCAAAAATTGAGCACTTAACGAAAGTGATGGCCATTTCTGACGGAGATGTCTAAAGCGGTCCCGACTCGACTCCCCTGAAGAAATACAACAGTGGAGTGGGTTCTTCTGGCACATCCGCTTTTCACGTCATGCATCGACTGCGTGTATTCATGCTGTGGTATGCCGTGCCTGATTCAAAATCTCACCACACAAATGCATTTGAAGCCATTTTGCTATTTTCATATCTTCCGACACATTTGAAACAAAATTGATCCACGTAAATATAATATTGAAGTAGAATTATTAATCTTAAATACTTCCTGGATGAATATTCAAAACTCATCAATAATATATCAAAACTTTTTCTAAAAGATTCTTCACTCTCTTAAAAATGTAATAAATTATTTTTGTTTAATTTTAAAAATTTACAAGTCCCTACAAGCTATTGAAACATTGTGTATATTTGTCCAAAAAACAATATGTGCCTGATTGACGAACTTCGTTTACGAGCCCTTAAAACATTCCCAAGCAATACGGGCGCAGTGCAACTATTCTTTTGTTTTTTTTAACCATAAATTTTCGTCATTTGTTTAACGATAGAATGCAGGTACTCTTTCACTCTATATTTTATCAAAATTTACTTTAGTTTTCGACTGAGTTGACTTTTTCAACTTTTTTAACACTGCAAAACAGGTTGAAAATGAAGAATTGAGAAATTGTGCATAGGATTGAACTACTGGGTTATAAAGTCCTAACTCAAATCTAACTTCATGTTCTTGCCAGGAAGAAAGCTGAGTTATAAAGTCCTAAATGTTAGACCAGTTCTGTATTTAAATTTTAAAACATAAAAAAATAAGCAGTAAATAAGCTTTGAAATTTAGGGAAAGAGAAGCGGCCAGTTTTATCATTTCATTCACCGCCATAGCCGACCATACGAGTAAAAGCCACGTGGGTTAACAAAAACTTTGGCCAGAGGACCCCACCCTCCCTGCACTAATGCAAACAAGTAAAAGCCACATGGATAAACCGGCTGAAGGACCCCACCCTCCCCGCACAAATGCAGGCCATACGAGTAAAACCCACGTGGATTAACGAAAACTTTGGCAGGATCTGTAAAAATAAAGCCATTAACGAATTTTTTGAAGGACCGAGCCTCCCTGCACTAATGCGACTGTAGAACTTTAACAAGTAATCGTATCATACAGTCGTTGACCGTCCTATAAATAAAAGCCTCACCGTAAGGGACGCGAAGAAACAGTGAAGCAGAGGTGAGGAATAATATGATGGGAAGCCCTGGCAAAGTCGTTCCTCTGACATTCCATGTGAGCGGCAAGAGCCAATGCTGGTGCGTCCATGCGAGGCAACTCCCAACCACATTTTGTCACTCGCAAATTTGGACAACCGAAACGGCCTCGATTTCCATGTCCCTATCGTACAATTTTAGCGCAGAGACCCTGCAAAAAGCGGCTACGAGCCACGGAAGGTGATTGCAGACGGCCTCAGGCACGTGTTGGTGGACTACTATCCATTCGCCGGACGCCTCATACACGGCCATGACGGCAGCCTCTGCATCTTCACTACTCATATCTGTGCTTCCATTGCCGGTGAAGCGACTTCGTTGCTTTGATATCGTATGAAGCCGGTGATGGTGCTGTGCGGTAACCGGAAGACGCACCTTGCTTTGTGATCGCACTTCTGATTTTTGAATTTTTTTTTAAATAATAAGTTGTATTTTCTATGTGTCTATTCTAAATCGTACAGAACTTTTTTAAAATCTTTCCACTGACTTTTTTAGAAGAAAAAGAAAAAAATGTATATTATCAATATATTATAGTTATGGCCATGATATAAGCTATTGTCTTTGGCTTTTATTCACAAGGTAATCTAGATAAGATGATGGAATTTTTGGTAAGAGTCTAAGGCAATTAACTTTTAATTAATAGCACTTATTCTAAAAGTATAAGAATAATAACACCACTTAGTTGGATGCTACCATCAATACTAGAGGGCAAACCCTACACATTTCAAATATTTATCCATAGCCATGTAAAAATATCCTTAAAAACATCATGGCCATCCCTTTATCTATAAGCACTGCAAGTTCACTTATTTGCCTTTAAAAAAACCCTGTGGACAATGCTCATCAAAAATTCTTCCAAAGAACCAAGCTAATCTATACATGAAATATGTTTTACTCTATATCATTGCATTCATACCAAGCCAACATTCAAAGAATGCAAGGGAAGTTTCTTACATTATTTTGAAAGTTTTAGTATTTGATTTATGCGTATATTTTTAAATCATGTCTTTGAATGAGTTAATCTCCTAACTAGTCACTAATCCTTCCTAACTCATAACTTGATCTATTATTCACTACAGAATGTAGAAGAATTCAGTAGGTATAACTACTCTTGAAGAGCTTATATCTACTATCTAGATATTGTATATAGCTTAATAAAATTATATTCTTAAAGTGGCAGATAAACTAAACTATAATACAATCTATTAAGGTTAATAATTTTCCTTTGAATATTTTAATGTTTGTTAATGATACAGTTCTAATAACAAAAAATAAAGCTTAAATTAAATGCATGTTGCAAAGCATAGATCATTTTTGTGTTGTTTTAAATATGAAAATTAATGTTACCAAAATGAAAATGGCCATATGTAATACCAAATTGTACAAAAAGTATTTCTATTTTAGTTATAAACAAATTAAAAATTTTCCCTTCCATACCTATTTAGGCATTGTATTTTTAAATAAGTACTAATGGAAAGATTGTGTCTTTTAAAGGATCTCTAATAGTATATAAGCTTTATAAAATTGAAATTGAAGTTTTATTACATCAAAAGATCCACAAGATCTATTAGATTGATAATACATTTTCATGAAAAATATAGATAGACTCTACAAATTAACTAGGCATAAGAAAAAATTTGGACATAATGTCACACTCTTTTTAAAATAAATATTAAATTTAAAACTTAAATAAAATTTCTTAAATACAATAAGGTATAAAAATCTTTAATGTTAACTGATGAGACGCGACATGCATTGGGCCGCGATATCGCGTACGCGATATCGCGGTCCGCCGCCATATCTATAAATAAGAGGCGGCACTCCCTCCATTTCCCAATCCTGGCTAGAAGTAGCGAAGCTGTGGCAGTTTGATCTCTCCAGAGTTAGAATTTTTCCCATGTGCCCGCAGTAGGAGTCCTAGAGTGAACGGCTCTTTATTCGAGCAACTTTGTAACCTGAACACAAGTTGTGTACGGCAATAAAGACAAACTTGATTGGATAAACCTTGTAGTACATGGTTTTAATTATTGTTATTATTTATTACTTTCCTAGTGCGCATGAGTACGACTTGATTACGAGCATCTACGGATGTGTACGGCTAATCAAGGAATCAGCTGCTTGTCGCAATGCGTGAGTACGACTTGACTACGAGCATTGTGATTACTTGGTAACCCAGTAGTGTATTCCAGGATCTGCACTTGGTAATCCCAGTAGTAGTCTAATGTGTACGGCTAGTTAAGGAATCGGCTACTCATCGCTAGGCTAGAACATGTGATAAGTACGACTTGGCTACGAGCATCCACGGGTGTGTACGGCTAGCCAAGGAATCGGCTGCTTATCACACTTAGGCTAAATAGGTGCCTCAGTACGACCACTTCGAGCACTTGTGTTACGTGTGGTGATCCCAGTAACGATTAGCGTTTGGTAGCCACAGTTGCATAGTTCAGGGTGTGTCCGGTAAGTGGGAACGGATGCTGACGCTAGTTAATTTAGACTTAGGACATTAGTTAGAGTTAGTTAGTTTCTCAACCCTTTCCCTCATAGCTTAGGAGATAAACTGAAAAATACCAAAAAAATCATATACCTCAGACTTGCTTAACCATACACCGTGACACATACAAGCAAGCCTGGGAAGACAACGAACGATTAACCCCAAGTGTTTCTTGTGGCGTTAAGGCATTTAGTCTGCGGAGTTCGACCGGATCGCGCGTGCACGCTCGTATTCGTATGGTGGAGTGTAGGGGTACCTCGCCACTCATCATTGGCGCCGTTGCCGGGGACTAAGTGTTTTTTCGCCAATTTAACATAAGGGATATCACTCACATCGTTGTGAGCTTAAAACGAACCTTAGGGTTAATCAGTTAATCAAGAACAATAAATAACGGTGAAATTAGCACACCAATAGAAATGGCTTCTTCTCACGAAATCAACTCACCTAAGGACAATACAGGAGAAAGTCAGCATCATACGCATAACCGAGATCAACCATGTCCTCAACAATCTAAGGTCACATATACTCATCCCGATGAGTATGTGCCGGATTTTACCTTTGTTTTCCATCAAGATGAGCAACTGCGGTGGAGAGACATGCAAGGTAACATCGTGTTACCCCCAGATCGATCCGCTCCCAACATGCTTTTCCGTGCCTTGGTACAGATTGGCATGCATGAGCTGTTCGCAGAATACGTTTTGGATGACCATGATACAAGGGACTATCAACCCACAAAAGCCCAACGTATTCGGGATGCAAGGCAGGAGAGCCAACATTCACTACTGAAGGGCAAGGTTCCCCACGTCATTAGTGAAATAGGAGAAGAGGAACCCCTCACGATGGGTTTCTTAGAAAATGATGTTCCTCCTCCTCACTCTAGTGAAGAGGTTAAACATCAGGGCCTTCGATCAACTGTACATGCTATAGGCCCTGATCCCCGTGAGCACCAGCTGTTCACGGCAGGAACAACTACTCACACTAATGACAGACAATTGGGTCGTTACAACGATCGGGGCTGAAGCAGCCGAAGAGAAGGTAAGAAACATCGCCATGGTGATGGATCCCCTTCTTCTTCTCCTTCATCTCACCATTCACACTCTCCTTCCACATCTCGACGCAACCATCGTGAGCATAACGAGGAGAGTAAAAGTAAAAAGGAAGATGAAATGCCTCGACAGGAAGGTCGAGAGGAGTTAGGACAAGGGCAAGGATGTAGGAAGAGTAGGGAACCACCACGAAGACATCACAGATGTCAGGAAAGAGACGATCATGATGAACCCCTACTCGCAACCCAAAGTATGCTTAACATAACGGAGGCAGGTAGGATTCCCATAAGGCATTTAAAGGACAGTCGGATCAAGCGATTAGACATGAACAATATCCCATGATTTGAAGGGGGATACAATGCTGATCCGAAAAATCATTTGCAGCCATTCCACAATGCATGTGCCTTGCAGAATATTGATAGTGAGTGGCATAAGCTTAAGTTGTTCCCAAGGATACTCATTAAAGAAGCAGAGAGCTAGTACCGGTCCTTACAACCGGAAACCATCAGGAGGTGGAGTACGATGCTTGAATTGTTCAACAACAAATATCAAACGTACTTCAGAGTGTCCAATTTGCGTAAGTAGATCCAAGGCTGGAAACAAGGTACTCATGAACCCTTGCATGCTGCCATGGCCTATTACTATACACTGTTACATCGTTGCCCAGGCCATGGGTACGCTAAGCGAGATCAACTTCGCCACATCATGGATGGGCTACGAAATGAAATGAGAAGAACTCTTGGGACTTACGCCCAAGGAAGACTCTCCCAACTAAGAGCCCATGAAGTTGAAAGCTTTTTGGTACAAGTAGTGCAAGAAGAGGGTGAGCTACGGAAGAGAGAAAGTGCGGAGGAACACAATCGCGATCCTTCAATTCGCAAGAAGGGAGTGAAATTCTGTGATGAGGAGGATGAGTCACCAATTGAAGAGTTGGTGAACCGAAAAACCTTGCCGATCCAAAAGCTAACAACAGAAATAGCGGCTAAGGTAGACAATGTATGGAGTTCCTTAGACTCTAAGATAGAAACAGTCTTGAAAATTGTAGACAAGTTTAAGGCTGAGCAAAGTAGTGATAAAGGAAAGAAAAAGTGGAGAGATTTAAGCCCTGCACATAACAAGGGTAAGGGGAAAATTCCTATCTCCAATGGGGCTGTAAATTCTGATTCAGACAATGATAGTGGATGTGAGGTCTGCTACTATGAACATCCTAAGAGATGTTGCCCAATTATCTCACATCTGCAGGAGTCTGGGGTGTATGCACTAAACCCAAGACTTAATCAACGGCAAACACCCCGAAGGTTACCTTATCCACAAGGTAACCCAAGGCAGTTCCACCAATCACTAACATATTATCCAAGTGGAACGCCTCCACAGCCCGTTGGATAACATCAGCAGTGGCAATACCCACAGTCATGGGGGATGCCACCACCAACACATCAATACCCTTATCGGCAGCCTGATCCTTACGGTTATTATGTGCAGCAGCTGATTTCTCCGAGTGACTCTATGGGTCACGCAACCTCCAACCGTCGCTACCAAGCTCGGGAGTACTTCAGAAGGACTCCTTCTCCTCCGGGAGATACTCCATATCCACACCATCCTCCTAATCCAACCGCACCTCTTCCACCTCAAGTAGTTCCAATAACACCTCCTGCTCCAACAATGCAAGGGGAACTTCCTCCTCAACCGCAGCAACGTCACGCTGCGAGAGCTGTAAATATCCAACCGGGTACTAGTTCTAGCGACAACTGTACAAAGAAGAGACCTTTTTTCAGAACTAAAAGCCCGGACAAACTCTCGCAACAACAAGCGGTTAAGGCTATGTACATGCCTACACCATCTAACACTTCGGAGCACCCTTCAGTCCAAAGGAGTGTAACGCATACAGTTATGCTAACACATACCGTAACTGACTGGATCAAGGTAGGCCACCTTCCCAGGAAACTAACTAACCCTGGGAGTCCCTTTATTTATTTGCAGATCGTTGGAAATGCACCACATTGAGCTCTTCTTGACTCAGGTTCTGGAGTCAACTTAATTTCACAACAGATGTATCACGCCTGGAACTTGCCACAACTTAAGAAGAGCAACATCCAACTAGAGTTGGTGGACTAGTCCATAACGATTCCCTTGGGATTGGTGGAGGATGTTATTACCACTGTGTGTGGTTGGTCCTACCCAGCGGATTTTCTAGTGATCGATGTTAACAACAACTAAGGGGACTTCCCAGTTATAATGGGAAGGGCATGACTAAGCATAGTAGACGCATGCCTTAGGATCCACGATCTTTCCTTGGAAATCTCTAAGATCAACATATGTGGAAAGATCGAGAAGAGGATAGTTCCATGCATCACATACAGTGATTCATCGGGTGATGACATGGAGGAAATGTCTCCATGTAACAGGTGTGCCCAAGAAACTCTGCAACAAAGATGCCTGTATGTAGCAACCACACAAGAAGTAGTAGACACCCCGTGGTTGACAGCTTCTCATAGGGGTAAACAAATATGCATGGAACGAACTGAGGAAACTCATGCCAACAACCGTGGCATAGACACATTGGAACGTGAGCGTCGCCAACTTCCACCCCTGAACTTAAGATCATCAATTGGGAGAAGTTGGGCACTGCTTAGAAATTCAAATAGGCGCTCACTACTTCGGATCTCTCCCTCACAACTCAGTCATGGGGGAGATGGCCACCTATGCTAATCATATGGGGCCCTCAGTTCTTTTTCAGTTTTTGTTTTACACATTTTTGTTTTACAACGTTTTTGTTTTTCACATTTTTGTTTTACAATTTCTTTAACTTTTCTAATTTTTGTTTTACAAATTTCTTTAACTTTTCTTGTTTTTGTTTTACAACATCGTTATATTTTTCTATCTTTTTGTGTGTGTGTGTGTGTGTGTGATCCATCATGTAAATTCGTCACCCAATAAGTGTTCGGGCCGATGGGATGAACTGTTTTTCATTAATTGCTAATGTTTGGTTTTTACCTTTAAGTTACATTGTTGATACTAAGGTATGTTCTTTTGATATGGCAGGCAATGAGATCACTTCATCCATCCATCCATCAAGTCTATGGTTTCCCTTGGCTTGGAAATGTACAGTTCCCTTCCAATAAGAACTTTAACGAACCAGTGACTGGGCATTTCTCAAACTAAGGAAGGACTCAAGGATTGCAAAGGGTGTGACTTCAAGGGAACTTAATGCTCTTGTGTTGGTTATTCACTTAGGTGCTTGGTTGTTTTCTTCTTGAGTTTTCTCACCGTTTCGATGTTACACATTCTTCGGAAGCTAAGATAATAAAAATAAAGAATTCTTTGCATGGTGTGGTCCCCACGCATAAAAACAGAAAACACAAAAAAAAAAAACCAAAGTGAGGATTCAAAGCACACCCCTTAGACGAAATAAAATTTGGGCTACACGCACTAGTTATGGAACCAAAGTGTTCCCTCTAACTAAGGCCCTTCTCGCTTCCCATTCTCTCCTTTGTTTCGTCAGAATGGTGGTGGCTCTTCGAAGATGCATCCTTGTTTCCAAGTGGATGATTTAACCAAATGCATTAATGCGAAGTCACAGGAAGTGGTTGGTTTGAGCTGGAGTTGGAATGAGATTCGCCAAGTCGCATTAATCATAAAACACACAAGGGGCTGTACACCACCTTGTTCTTGGGATTCCATTTCACTTCTCTTCTTTCCATCCTTCTCTCCATGGTTCACCTCATTGCCGGTTGTATCATTAGTGTATATACTTTGGTTGATGCATTGTTTTATTTTTGGTAAATTCTTCTGGTTAAGACTTTAACTCTTATTCCAAAGGACATTTCCTGAGCCTACGGACTCTTTGAATGGGGGATTGTCAGGGCATTAAGGGCATGAGCCTGCTTTGGGGAGGACCCACTGCCAATCCTATTTGGAGCATTAGTTAACTTCTTTTCCTTAACGTTTTTTGCAATTAATTCTCATTTTTGTTCATTTCCATCTTGACATACACTTCACTGATGCCACCATTGTCCCTTTTTACCTATCTTTCTTACTCCTTTTCTTTCTCCATTCTAATGCTCCCGGAGGTTCGCGATTAGTCATGGGGGTACGGGGCCTGCTTTTTCGAGCCTACTTTTTCAATTTTTCTCCTATGCCCCGGATTTTTTCGTTTTTCTTTTTAACCCCTACACCTTCGGTAGTCATCATATACATTTTCCCAGGTCCATATCAGCCATACCACAACCTAGCCAATGAACCTAAACCGAAGCAAGGTATTATTTACTTCATGATTCAATTACCCTTGCTAATATATGATTGTGTTGTGTGTGCAGATGGCAATCATACAACAACGGAATGGATCTGGAGCAACACTTGGAGTGGAGCAGCGCTGAAGTAGCTATGCAAGGAGTAGAATGGATAATGCACCTACGGATGGACAATAGATGGTGCAATCTAGGCATTGGCAGCAGCAAGACTCTTCTCTCTTATTCTCTTCTATTCTCTCTCCTCTTTTCTCTCAGCTGCCAATTGTGACCTGATGTTATTGTAATAAGGTGTTCACCCTTGTTGTCATGAACACCAGTTGTGTCAAGTCTTGTAATAAAGACCCGTTCACATGTCATTCCATTAGTTCCACTTCCCCTCAATAATCCCATACCTACCTGATATTATTGTAAGGAACTCGAGGATGAGTTTTCATTCAGTCATGGGGGTATGATGAGACGCGACATGCACTGGACCGCGATATTGCATCCCATGCGATATTGCGTATGTGATATCGCGTCTTTCCCTGCGATATCGCGTACGCGATATCGCAGTCTGCCGCCATATCTATAAATAAGAGGTGGCACTCTCTTCATTTCCCAATCCTGGCTAGAAGTAGCGAAGCTCTGGCAGTTTGATCTCTCCAGAGTTAGAATTGTTCCCATGTGCCCGTAGTAGGAGTCCTAGAGTGAACGACTCTTTATTCGAGCAACTTTGTAACCTGAACACAAGTTGTGTACGGAAATAAAGACGAACTTGATTGGATAAACCTTGCAGTACATGGTTTTAATTATTGTTATTATTTATTGCTTTCCTAGTGCGCACAAGTACGACTTGATTACGAACATCTACGGATGTGTACGGCTAATCAAGGAATCAGCTGCTCGTCGCAACGCGTGAGTACAACTTGACTACGAGCATTGTGACTGCTTGGTAACCTAGTAGTGTATTCTAGGATCTGCACTTGGTAATCCTAGTAGTAGTCCAATGTGTACGACTAGTTAAGGAATCGGCTACTCATCGCTAGGCTAGAACGTGTGATAAGTACGACTTGGCTACGAGCATCCATGGGTATGTACGGCTGGCCAAGGAATCGGCTACTTATCACACTTAGGCTAAATAGGTGCCTCAGTATGACCACTTCGAGCACTTACGTTACGTGTGGTGATCCCAGTAACGATTAGCGTTTAGTAGCCATAGTTGCATAGTTCAGGGTGTGTTCGGTGAGTGGGAACGGATGCTAACGCTAGTTAATTTAGACTTAGGACATTAGTTAGAGTTATCTAGTTTCTCAACCCTTTCCCTCATAGCTTAGGAGATAAACGGAAAAATACCAAAAAAATCACACACCTTAGGCTTGCTTAACCATACACCGTAACACATACAAGCAAGCTTGGGAAGACAACGAACGATTAACCCCAAGTGTTTCTTGTGGCGTTAAGGCATTTAGTCTGCGGAGTTTGACTGGATCACGCGTACACGCTCGTATTCGTATGGTTGAGTGTAGGGGTACCTCACCACTCAACATTAACTTAAAAAGAAAATCTAATCATAGCTTCATCATTAATACATCTAAGTTGAAAAGAAGGAACATCATTCCAAAGCTACATCATAGATCTAACATCCCTAAAATCACGTTCTCAAAATGATATAGAAAGATGCTTAAATCATTATAAAATAGTTTTCTAATATATGGGCTAGAAATTACATCAATTGATTCAACAAATAATATAACATAATATTCCATCAACATAATAATTACTACAAGATTGGTATTATCCAAAAAGAAAAAAGAGTTTAATACTATACCACTTTCCTATCAAGATTGACACCTGATGAGTAGTGAGGTATCCCTACGCCCAACCATATGAATCACGGGCATTCATGTGTGACTCGGTCGAATTCCACAGACTTCAAGCACTTACGTACACCAAATTCTAGCTAGCAAAACCTTAGTTTGAATAGTCGTTGTCTTCCTAATCTCACTTGTGATATTCTAAAGCGATGGTTGAAGGAGATTGAGGCAAATGATTTTTATCGGTTTTCTTTTTATCTTTAAAGGTCTACCTCTTTTAATGTAGGAAATGGAAAGTTGTGTAACTTGTAATAATTCTACCCTATCGCTTAACTCTCCCTAACATAAGCAACCAATCCCACTTCTGTGCACATCTTGAGCATATCCTAACCACTACTGGGTTACCAGACGTTAAGCATCACTAGGTTACCAAGTGTCTAATATATGTTTGAGATGGTCGTGCCTATGGTTCTCATAAAATATGAAAAGGACAATAAACATAAAGCGATAATAATAAAGGACTTTGGAATGCTTAAAACGTCAAAATATTAAAGTCTTTTAATGCTTAGGTAATTAAATCCAGATGCTGCAAGGAATATTCAAAAAGCTCATCTTTATTACTGCTCACACCAATGTGCTCAAGTACGTTAGCACTTGAATAAAGAGCCATACACCTTCCTCACACCTGTTGCGGGCACTTGGGAAATATTCTAACTTACATGAAAACAAATTGCAAGGGCTTCGCTACAACTACCAAAAAGATGATATAAATGCTACGGGTGCATGCATATTTATAACAAGAGATAGACTCTATGTTAATGGGGTTGCGTTAATGCATGGACGAATACATCGACGAGGTTACATCAACATGGCCATGTCAACAAGGCTCCATTAACATGGCCCAGTCGATGTATCAACTGAACACTTCATCGTACCCCCACGACTAAGTGAAAACTCATCCTCGAGTTTATTACAATTTGGAATGTATGAAGTTATTGACGGTACACATGAAAAAACACATTTACACACACATTGACTCTATTAGCATATTAAGTGCCCTGGTGTATAGCAAAACAAATTACAAAATTACGATGTTCATAGATAATGAAATCGAACACCTTGACAACTGTAGATTCTCAATTTTGCCGAAATGCTGAAGTTGCTAAAGAAGGTCACATAGTTCTTGGTGGCGGTGGTTCTAATAAGCCTTTTCTAGCTTTTGGTGCACACAACAATTGAGGCATTGATGATGGTTGTTCTGCAGCAGCAGCAACTTTTGGAGGTAATCAAAAAGCCTCCAACAATGCCCTCATCTTCTCCTCTTTGTTTCTGGGATCGTTCACCATCCAGGTAGCTTCACCATTTTATGATGGAATGGGAACATCCCAAGGGCATGGAAGTGCAGGGAAGAGTTCCTTCAAATTGACAAACTAGATGATGAACTATTTTCGTTCAATATCAAATGCTTGGACCAATGTTTGCAATTGCTGGTAGTCATTCATTTGTCAGGCCAAGTTCTCTGCACCTGTGTGTTATCCTTCAAAATGGGTGTGAAGAACTTCGAGTTTCACATTGGCTATTTCTAGCTTTTTCTTTGTCTCTTTATGTGCTTGGAACTTGCCCTGATATAAAGAATATGAAGTGGCCACTTGTTTCTCTAGGTCTAACCATGACCTTCCAATTGTCAGCATAGCCAGGTTTGCATAACGGAGATTGGTTAACTCCATGTATTCCATCATGTATTCAATCTATAGCTCCTTAATATGGATCTTAGCCTAGTTGTAGGTGTTCAATCCATCAAAGATGGGTTGCCACACCTCACCTCCTTCCTTGAGCTGTTGGAGTGCTTGGTTCATCTTAGCCTTTGCGACTTAAATCTCTTTTTCATTGGTTTTCTTTCTGCAATCCCACTTGGTCCCTATAATGATTTTTTACTCATTTAAACTTAAGGGCCTCATTTTTCCAAGCGGCAATTTCAATAGCTGATTTTTTTTGCAAGGCTCAAACTTCCTCCATCGATAGATTATGATTTTTAGCTGTTAATCTCCTTACATCAGTGGTTACCCTAGCTAGCTCCTCTTGCTATTGGCGGATAAAATCTTTCATGTGTCGATTTTCAACACCAACGTTGTGTAGGAGATGAACTTCTGTGGTCAAACTAACATTCTCTTGGCGAACCTCTACCAAGTCCTTATTTAGATGGTAAGAATGAGCATTTGTTAAGGACATGTCAAAGATTTCTGACTCTCGCTTGTTTTCAACCATCTGAAGTTTGGTTTGAAGTTGTTGAAAAGCTTCATCCTTGGTGAGTTCGCGATTGAGGAGAGCTAGATCATCAAGTTGGGCCCTTAGTTGGGCAACTTCCATAGCCAAGCGTTGATGATTGTCCTGGGCTACTTCAAGTTGCCCCTCCAAGATGAGGCACTTGCCCCTTGTTGAGAGCAACTTTGACTGAGTGGCAGTGATGTTGTTCAGAAGATCAAAACCATCCAGAAGTGGTTGCCTAGTTCCCACCAGTCGGTTTAGCAATTCTTCATGTTAGGCTATATTGATTCTGCTACGTTGAGTTCTTACAGATGTCTATACATCTCCAAGTCCATGTACATCTGGTATAGGTGACATAGGTGCATTAAGAGCTATAGTGATTGTGTTAACAACCAATTGTACCACAACTTCTTGTCCCTAGTGTTGCATTGCTAGGACAGTTTCCCCTTCTCCATCCTCCAAGTGCACTAAGAAAGTAGCGGCATTTTTTGAAGTTTCAGGAAATAGTTTTTAGGTGGACATTGTTACGTCTCAGACACTAGGGTCCATTCTTGTAGGCACTTATGTTCGTGTGGTAGAAAACATCAACCCTAATCTCTCCAGGAGACTTACAGATTGAGCCACTTGTTCAAAATGGCTCATTGTAGAGCGGTACACCGAAGGGTTAGCTCCACCACCAGTTCCTACTAATTGCTCTTGTTGGCTAGGGAGCGATTGTCAGATATCATGTATGTGTTTTGTGATCATTTCCGAGCCTGACCCTGTTGTTTGTGCTGATGGTGGAGGTGGTTGCAACTCTTCCCTTATTTGTGTTGTGGTAGGAGTCTTAGCTTTCATCATTTTTTGCCATGAGGAAATTGGGGTATGATGAAGTGCATCATTAGCATAGCGTTCTATCCCTACCCATTTGTACAAGTTCTTGATTAGGCAGGGAAAGGGTAGAGCTCACCTTCCACGCTCATTTTCAGAAAATTGTTTTTCAATTTCAAGGAAAAGTAAATGTGGAAGGTTAATGGGGAACTTCTCACTTAGAGCTGCACATGCATGAGCAGAGAAGGTAGTGATCTTGTTAAGTCTTACCATTGGATTCAAGTGATAAAACGTAATTTTTGAGTAGACCCTCTCTACAGTGGTTAGCATGCCAAACTTCTTACGTTCTACCCCATAGCACCATCTGATCCACTTCCCTTTCAACTTGGGATCCACCTGTTTTGGAATCTTTGCCACATCAGCTTTGGTCTTAGGCAACAGAAGAGCTTGCACGATTGATTCTACAGAGTAAGATACATGAATGTCCTTGATTCTTACTCTGAACCCTGGTTGCCGATTTTTCCAGAAGAGATAAGTTTCTCCTAGGTACCATTCACCACTGGAGGTGATGATTGGCCACATAGGAGAACTTTGCAGTTGGGTTCTAACTTCTTCTGGTGCATTTTCTAGAAACGGTCTAGAGTTTAACTTCTAAAGGATCATTCGTTGCAACTCCCTTGGCTTGATGCGTCAATACAAGCTTGGGTCAGGGTGACCTGAAGTGATGGTGCTACCACAAGAGTCTCATCTCTTTGCGATTGTTTGCCAGGGATGTCTTCTTCAGGAATTTGACGAATAGATTCTACGTCAAGTTCTTCGCAGAGAGGGCCAATTACATGTGAGCCCTCCTCATGCTCTTGAGGTTGTGAGCCCTATCCTCTTCCCATTTTAGGTCACTTGTCCCTTGGTCGGGACGGTCCTTCTTCCCTTAGATGCCTTGGTTTAGGTGCCATCTGTAGTCACAACATAACCATGAATTAAAATGTGTATAAGTTGCTCAAAATGGTAATAACACACCTTCTCATTTTGGCCAAGCTATGACACTAGCACCTGCATCTTGTTAGGTTCCTCAAAGTGTAGTTGAGGGGTTAGAAAAAACAATAAAACATAATGAGTTTCTATTTATAGTTGTTTTGTTGTTTTTGTTTTTTCTTGTCTATCCCCTAAGAGGTGTTAAGTCTTGATAATCATAATAATTATAGACATCACTCCCCCATGATTGAGAGTATACCTTCAGTAAAAAAAGGGTGAAAGGATGGTTGGATTGGGACATGCGATAGAAATGGTATGTACTCAATAGGAAGACTTGATAGAGAAAAATGGAAAAACTCCCCTTGCTTTGTGAACAAATGGACAATTTTCAAAGGCACAACATGGGTGTATATAGGATTTTTGACATGCGTCGATGGGGCCACATAAATGAGGCTACGTAAATGTATGGGGATGCATATACAGGGCCTAGTTGATGTAGTTATTCAGCTTAGTTGACTTGCGTTGATCGATGAAGTAAGGGCCCAAATCTTTGGATTGGAACACAAAGTTGGGATGATGTAAGGACTTAGAGACTAGAGAACTATTTGATAGAAAGAGAAAGAAAGATTGTTATCAAAAGATAGTCGAAGGTAGGAGAATGTCATATGATGGAACTTTGCAAGTGAAGGACCATGCGATGGATAGAATGAAGATGATCAATGAATTATACCAAAGGGGAAGGAGATTAACAATCGGGACCAAAGGATATGCAAGTGGGTCCTCCCCATAGCAGGCATTAGCCTTAGTTGCCCTTGCACATTATCAACATAGGAGTCCGTGGACCTCATAGTTAACTAATGATCACTGCAAGTTAATACTCACATCATGAGAACCAGCTGAAGAATTTATGAGTTCAAGCAAGGAATGACAAATGATCAACACATAAAACCTATAGTGAGGTGAGTAATGGGAAGAAAATGATGGAGAGAAGAGGGAGTGAAATGGAATTCTGAAGTTTGGTCACATGAAATCACTCATGAATTGTGTGATTAAGTGACTTGGTAGGAGCCATCCTTAGTTCCGACCTAAAACCAACCATGCTCAGTGACATCGCATCAACATTCTAAGACTAGTCCATTCCTTTGAGGCACAAGAATGCTCCCACAAATAAACACCACTCTAACATGAGTGCGAGATAGGAAGTGAAAAAGGGGCTGAGTTAGAGGGGACAAAACAAGTCTCATAACTAGTGCTTGTAGCCCATTAGAGACAATCTAAGGGGTGTGCTTTGAATTCCCATGTTTTTTTTGGAAACCACACCATGCAAAGACCCATGCGGTTTTACATGCATTTGGTCCAAGGGGTGTGCTTTGAATCCTCATTTTTTTTGAATGATGAGGACCACACTGTGCAAGGATAAATTACCAATGAACTTCCTAGTATGGGAGGATATTGGAGTGGTAAGAAGTCTGTGAGGACACTCTCATAAATAAGGCAATAGAAAAGTAAAAAGAATGTTGCATTCCCCTTGAAGTCACCCTGTTCAAACTGTTGGGTCCTCCCCAAGTTCGAAACTTCACAAGTCACAAATTAATTAAAGTTGTTTTTAATGGAAAAGGAATTGCATATTTCAAAAATAAGAAAAGCCATGGAGTGGGTGGATGGGTGGATGATGTGGACTCACTACCTATTAAATGCAATGAAAGCATAATGTGACTTCCTCAAATAGAAATGCTAAGGCAGGAACTAGATATAATAGGTGGACCATAATATGCACCATCACAAAGAGGAACAACCACACTAGTACATCCTATGACAAAAAGATAGCTTATTAATGAGAGGTAGAAAAACAACTGAAAGATAAGTACATATATACATATAGAAATAAATAAATAAATAAATAAATAAAGGAAAAAGTAAGTAAGAGTGGGAAAATGTATGAACGATGTTGTAAAACAAAAATGTGTAAAACAAAAACTTTCAAAAAGAACTGAGGAAGTAGTAGAGGTTATTAGCATGGATGATGATCTTCCCCATGACTGAGCTATGAGGAGGAGACCTAAAAAATGGAACAAGGTTAACTTTGTGATGAAAGGGAAATGACACTGGTTTAGTGGAGTTCGTGGAAGGGTTTTAATTATTGCATATCAACTAATTGTGTTTTCGTGGGATCCTCAAGTTTGTGGATAATTAGGGCTCTCGATAGAAAGGTTTCGAAAATAATATAAGGTCCCTCCCACAATGTTTGAAACTTAGTACATTGCAGTACATGTGTGCGGTTCTAGTAGAGTACCTTATCTCCACATTGAAATGTTACCTTTCGAATCCTAAGATCATGACATTTTTTATTATAGGCCATGTGTATTTCATTTGATGATAGGACTACTAGTCGATTCTCATCTAGCACATTCAAGTTGATAAGTCGTTCTTGTTGTGCTAGTTACAAGTCAAGTCCCAAGTCACTGGCAGTGGATAATGTGTAGAGTTCTACCTAAATTGGAAGTTTTGGTAGTTTCTCATACACTAACTCGTAAGGAGAGTAGCCTATAGGAAGTTTCCATGTTGAACGATAGGCCTAGAGGCCATCGTTAAGTTTCACGCTCCAATCCCTCCTATATTTGCTAATGGTCCTAGTTAGAATCTTTGTAATCTCCTTATTTGTGACTTTGGCTTGCTCATTGGCTTGGGGGTGATAGGTTGTTGTAAATTTATGTTTGACCCCCAAGTGTTTCATGAGTTTACAAAAAGTATTACCTGTAAAGTGAGTTCCATTATCCGAAATGAGTGCACGTGGCACCCCAAACCTATTCACGATTTGCTATTGGACAAACTATGTGACGGTAGTTGAGGAACAGTTGGTGACAGTTGTTGCCTCTGCCCACTTGGTATAGTAGTCTACTATGATGATGATATATGCCTTTTTGTTGGACATGGGTGCGATGGAACCCATGAAGTTGATTCCCCAAATATTGAAGGGTTCTAGTGGCTGGATCCACTATTGAGGTCCCTCCATTTATGTTGTCAACCCACCATCTCTTTGACATCATTCACAGGAGTGGATGAACCATTGAGCATCTCTGAAGAGTGTAGGCCAGTAATATCCTGCAAGTAGGATTTTAATGGTTGTGCATCATCCAACATAGTGGCCCCCACAAGGGCCCTCATGAGCATCTTGAAGGACACATAGTTTATCCTCATCAGGGACGCACCATCGAACCAAGCCATCCACACATACCTTATAAAGGTGTTCATTGATTTCCATGAACTACTTGGCCCTATGAAGAAACTGTTGTTTCTTTCGATGATTCCACTCCCTTGGCAAGTCTTATGTTGAGAGATAAGTAAGGATGTCACTAAAATAAGTTAATTCTATTTGCATTTCCTTGGAGATTGCTTTAGCGAAGAGGAGTTCATCTAGAAATTGGTTGGAGAGTGGCTCCTCCTCCTATGTGTTGTCCCATAGTAATGGAGATAAGTGGTCAGCAATCACATTCTCAGTTCCCTTTTTGTCTACCATAGTAAGATCGAATTCTTAAAGGATCACGAGCCACCATATGATACGGAGACTTACCGTTGGTTTGTTCATAAGGAACTAGATGACACTATGGTTAGTATGTACAAACACCTTGTACCCAAACACATAGTGTTGAAACTTTTCCAAGGTGAACACCACCACCATCAATTCCTTTTCGGTGGTGGTGTAATTGAGTTGAGCACCCACAATGCTTTAGCTAGCATAGTGGATGTAATATGGATGTCGCTGGTCATCTAACTAGGTGAGCATAGCTCCCAATGCATAATTAGACTTGTCTTTCATGATGTGAAATGGTCTAGACTAGTCGGGTGCTCGTAGAATTGGTCTCTACAATTTTTTTTTTTAGTGTTTAGAATGAGAACTCGCATTCCCTAGTCTAGACAAACGAAGCATCCTTCTTTGTTAGTTCCACCAATGGCTTAGCGATCTTTGAGAAATTCTGAATGAAGCGTGATAATAACCAGTGTGTCCAAGGAATGATTGGACATCTTTTACAGTTATTGGTTAACTAGTGATTCCTTGGATGATCTTGATTTTTTCAGGGTCTACACCAATCCCTGCTTGTGAAAGTCCATGCCCCAGAACAATGTCCTCTTGGACCATCAAGTAACTCTTTTGCCAGTTGAGCTTTAAATTTGTTTCCACACATTTTTAGAACTTGCTCAAGGTGGTCCAAGGCTTGTTCAAATGTTTCTCCATAGGTAAAGAAGTCATCCATGAAAACTTCTACCCCATTACTAATTTTTTCCTGAAAGATGCTGAAGACAAGGTGTTGGAAGGTTGCAGGTGCATTGCACAAGCTAAAGGGCATCTTCTTATATGCAAAAGTCCCCCAGGGACTTGTAAATGTTGTCTTGGCCTGGTCTTCGAGTGTGATTTGGATTTGGTTATAGCCACTATAATTGTCCAAAAAGCTATAGCAATAATGCTCTGTAGTAGTATCCAACACTTGATTCACAAATGGAAGTGGGAAGTGAGCCTTGAAGGTTGCCATATTTAGTAGTCAGAAATCTATACAGACTCTCCATTTGCTACCCTTCTTTGGCACTATAATGAGTGGGTTGAACCATTTGCTATCAGCAATAGAATAGATGAACCTTGCTTTCAGTAATTGTTCAATCTCATCCTTGACGATCTACTTCAGCGTGGGGTTCAATCGTCTTTGTGGCTATTGTCATGGCTTCATGGAGGGGTCGATATAGATCCGATGTTGGCATACCCTAGGGTTAACTCTGGTCAGTTTAGGATATGACCATTCAAAAGTAGCCACCCCATTTGTTCACCATCTTTAGCAATCTCTTCTTTTGTATAGAAGTAAGAGTGGCATTGATGATTACCAGCTTATTGTCTACAAGAATGCATACTCCAGATTGGATGGTAATGGTTTTAGTTCTAGGGGCTCTTGTCAAAAGTTTTCAGGGATCTGTAGCTTTCCCCAATCATCACTGTCATTAATAGTGGAGACTTATTGATAGACCTTTTCCAATTTATTCATGATTTCCATATAGACACATACAAGGCCCTTAGATGGTTCCATGCATAGAGTGCTGCTATTAGAGTCAGCGGTCAGCCACTGGGTGCCTTCTTGATTCGTGGCTACTGCGTACAAACATCGTTGAATCTATGATTCTTTAGCACACTGACTGCATGCTTGAATAGATGTTTTCTTAGCAGACCAAAGTTGTTGCACATAGTTGCACGTGGAGTCATTGTACGCAATGCATGGGATGTGCTTCTTCTCAATATTTCTGAAAGGATTTTCTTTTGAAATTTTAAGAGAAATATCTTGTAGTCCCAAATGTGCATCCACCATGTTGAGCCAAGCTCTTCCCATTATGATTTGGAAATTCCCCTTGCAATTATCAACTTGGATGACCAAGAAGTTAGTAGGATAGGACCACTCACAAATAGTGGTCATGATATGTTCTACCAATCCTAAGGGAACAATTATGGATTAGTATGCCAACTTGAGCCGAATGTTGCTTTTCTTCATCAGGGGCAAGTTCCAAGTCTTGTACATATCGTGTGAAATTAAATTGATGCTTGACCCTAAATCCAAGAGAGCTTTTCATGGCTTGTTTCCTACCACTTGAAGGTACATGAGGGGATTCCTCAGATCAGTCAATTTTCAAGGAAGATGACCTGCCTTTATCTAGTCTATCATAACATGTGTTAGCATAACATTTTGTACTTTGGAGGGTGCTTGACTTGAAGGTTGCTCGAAGGGTTGAATGATGGACGTGATTGGAGATTTAGAGGCACTGGCGACAGATGAATGTGAGGGTATGTTTGGGATATTGGACTAGAAGAAAGGGAATTTCCATGGTTTTGATTCCAGTCCACTTGGCTGAGAAGTGTACTAACCTAAATCATCGGTGTAAGGCTGGAATGGAAACAGACACCGAGAGATCGTTGGGCAGCCATAGCTGACCCTGCCTTCACTCGAGGGCAAGCTAGAAAAGTAAACGAAGGTAGAGTGCCTTGGATGGTTTGCACGCAAATTAACCAAGGACTTCCCCGAGCATAAGCTACGGCTAGCGCTGGGGTTATCGTAAACAGGATGTAAACGGAATGTAAACAACGATACGAAATGTAAATAAAGCATACTGAGTTATGAATAAAGCATAAACAAAGTTATATTTGTAAATTATAAATAGAACTAAACAATGTAAATGGGAGGTAATAATGAAACTATATTGTATTGTTTCAAATAGGAATATGCACCAGTCAAAGCGTAGTTGCACAAGTGTGGATGGCAAGTCAAACGCCTAGTCCCGAAATGATATGACACGATGATGCGATGATGAAATGGGATGAATGTGAAGAAAACTTGGAAGCCAAAAATCAGATGTGCTGAGTGCCCAAGGATTGCAAGTTCTGTCCTTTTTCAGAATTGTCAATCTCTCCAATTTTTCAGAATTGCCAATTTTTTAGAATTGTCAATCTCTCCAATTTTTTCCTTACTTCATATTCTTCTTTTTGCCTCCCTGTTTATGTGAATTGATAGGGTATTTATAGGGTTGGGCTAGGGTTTGGCTAGGGTTTTCAAGAATGGAATCAACGGCTAGGAAGTGAGAGGAAAACAGATCTAGTGACATGTGTCCCATGGATAGTTGGCATGAGTTGGATGTGTGCTGGATATTTGCCTTCTTTGACCAGGTTCAATGTATTTTACAATTTGTGGATCATTCAAGCCCATGAAAATACAAACAAATTAGAAAGACAAGCCCTCAAGCAATAAAATTTTTTTAAAAAAATTTAGGAGGATTAGCTCTGGCTCTAGCCTGCTTGAAAAATTATATTTTTTTCTTTTTGTGCTATTTTAGACATGAGGGCTTGACATGCCCACAAATGGGGATTTATAATGAAATGTACAACAAGAGAAATTTGATTGCCCAGCGTGACCTGTAGTGTGACCTGCAATGTGACCTCCAAAACTTGCAATTTTGAGCTAAAATCTGGAATTTCTGAAGGCTGGGACCCATAGTTATCAATAGTGGATCCTAAGGATGACTTGCACCCTTGAAATCAAGTCATTTTGGCTCAATTTTAGGGCTCTAAAAATTGGTGACGCTGATCCTTACGCTGTGCAGCGTTTGAAAAAGTAACCCCAGCGTCACCAAGCCACAATGGCACATTTGAGGCCCAAATCTTGATTTTCTGGAGGTTGGGAGCTACTAGGGACCTTGGTGAAGGTCATGGGGGGTCCTTGTGCTTAATTTTGGCCTATTTTGACTCAATTTTGGGGCTCCAAAGGTTGGTGACGCTGATCCTTACGCTGTGCAGCGTCTGAAAAAGTACCCAAAGTGTACTTAGTCAAAACCAAATATTTTGAACTTAAAACTTTT
Organism: Gnetum montanum; assembly: GCA_015680685.1. Lineage (NCBI taxonomy): Eukaryota > Viridiplantae > Streptophyta > Gnetopsida > Gnetales > Gnetaceae > Gnetum > Gnetum montanum. Next base: position 946,527 of record MNCI01006697.1, on the reverse strand, counting down.
GATTTTGGATGCTGGAAGTTGGTGCAGTCGCCTATGGACCCCAGGGGGACCTTGCCTGTTGAATCATGGGCCATCGGGAGCTATTTCGAAGGCCTCCAAGTTTGGTCATGATGTACTAATGTTGGGCAGTAGCATGACTTAGCTTGATTCTTGTCTAAAAGTGCTAGGCCAAAATTAGTGGTGTTTCAAGAAATTGGTTGTAATTTGAAAGCCCTTGTGGCATTATGTTGCTGTGGTTATGATGGTATCTCTCTCTACATAAGTGGAGTAGGAGGTAGTTGAGTGGGGGGTTGATGAGTAGGTATGGAAAGAGAAGGTGATATAGGATAGTATAGATGTGGGTTCTCCCCCCTAAGTGATGGAGACTATGTTCAAAAGTATTCCGGAGGGTAGTAATGATTTTGAAATGGCACATGACTAGAAGAGTCCCATGGGGAGATTGGTTGCTAAACGTAGTACTTGTAAGGATTTGGCTATTGGTAAGGGTACTGCTACCTTAGAGGTGGCATCTCCCACAATTGTGGATGTTACCATTGCTAGTAATACTCACAGGGTTGTAGTGGCACTCCACTTGGATAATATCCTTATTGCTAGTGGAACTTCCTGGGATTGCCTTATGGATAAGGTAATCTCTGGGATGTTTGCCTTTTTCCAAATGAGGATTCAATGCATACATCCTAGACTCTTGTAAATATGACACCACTAGGAACCACCCCTTAGGATGTTTATATTGCCATATGTCACATTCATCCTCCTTCTTTGTGTTAGAGTTTGCAACCCATTCAATTGCAGCAACTTTGCCCTTACTTTATGGTAGGCACATTCAACTTCTCTTCTCCTTTGCTGATCTCAATCATTACTTCACTCTTTGGATTCCTCCGCAATTTTTAGGATACCTTAAAACCTTTGATCCAAAGAATCCCACATCTTTTCAAGCTTGGCCAAAATTTTAGAGGCAAATTTTTGTATGGGCAAGGTTTTTCAGTTCACTGCTGCATCCAGTGGTGATTCTTCCTCCTCTTCACAAAGTCAGACTTCCTTCTTTCAAATGGAAGGGTCCCAATTATATTCTTTTGCACTTTCTTTTTTCCTTAATTCCCCTTCCTCTTTGGACACCTACTCAATGAGGTGATACAGTTGATGGGCCCTTAATTCAGATAGTCATCCCTGAGTGTAAATGCCCAAGGTCTTTCTTGTTTCAAAGAAAAGCCCATCTATGATATGGTGTAGCTATTTCCACTGAGAGTAGCCATGACCAGGGCATCGGTGTAACAATGAGTAATATCTACCTATGGCTACATCCAAGGGTTCATGACCATCCTATTTCCACCCCTGAATCTATCATCTCAGATTAGCCACTCTGGAGTAGGTTTGGTATTTATCATTGAAAATTTTCATCATCTTACTCCATCATCTGATTGATTCTGGTTCCAAAGATCAGTACTAGCTTTCCACATTCTTGATGAGTGTTTGGGGGAATAGCTTGAGTTTTTGCTAATCATTGTCTATATTCTACAGGGTGCAAGCATCATAAAATGCTTGCAAGTAAGTTTTTTGATTACAATTATACTTGCGTGATTGGGCATACTTTTCCTCATGTCATTCTCATTGGTCCTTGTGATCCCGTTGATCTTTCCAATCACCATCATCCTGATCCTTCCTACTACGGTTGCAATTGGAGTCAGAACTTGGTGAAGACAAGGTGGAATGAGAAGATGGAGATGAGGGAGGAGAACTACCATGACCCTGGTGTCGATCTCCTCCTCTACTTTGATGATGACCCCAATCTTCACGTCCATCTTTTCCTTTTCCATGATCTTTCTTGCACAATCCTTCATCATCTTGGGGCTCCCGATCACTTGATTGTTTACTTTGAATGATGAACTGGATGATCTGATGCATCAGAGGAGGTTTGGTCGAATGGGAATTGTGAAAAACAAGTTCCTCATTGTGATGCAAGTCTTGCAAGAATAAAGGGTTATTGAACTATTTCCCCTTTATGTGTTTATGGCGTTTCACCTGTTGCCAGTCTCGTGCACATTGTGCATCATGTGGACGATAGTCTCGATAGTCATGATCCTCCATTATGTATTCCACACTGTAGTCCTGAATGCTTATTCTGGTAAGAGTTTGAAGTAACATTCCAGGAATCGATTGATCAGGAGGTAATATGATGTTGCCCTCCATGTTCCACCATTGCAGATGCTCATCTTGAAGCAGGATAAAGGTGAAGTTGGGGGTATACTCGTCTGGATGTGCATATACCACCCAACATTCCTACGGCACTGGTGGGTTGGATCCATCTTGCATATGAGAAGAATACATTCTTGATGTTAGATAACAACTAGACTGGTGTGCCTTATCCTTTTACTTAAGCTTCCTAGCATGCATAGATTTCACTATCCTGGGTCTGTTCCAACAAAGTGAATGATGATCTTGCTAAGACTAGATAGCGCATGTAAGACTAATAGTCCTCAGCAATGGTGCCAATGATGAGCGGTGAGGTACCCCTATGGCCAACCATACGAATCATGGGCGTTCATGTGTGACTTGGTCAAATTCCACAGATTGCAAGCACTTAGATACACCAAATTCTAGCCAACAAAACCTTAGTTAGAACGGTCGTTACTAGACGTTAAGCATCACTAGGTTACCAAGTGTTTGATATATGTTCAAGATGGTCATGCCTATGGTTCTCATAAAATATGAAAAGGACAACAAACATAAAGCAATAATAATAAAGGACTTTGGGATGCTTAAAACATTAAAATATTAAAGTGTTTTAATGGTTAAGTAATTAAATCCAAATGCTGCAAGGAATATTCAAAAAGGTCATCTGTATTGTCGCTCACGCCAATGTGCTCAGGTACATTAGCACTCGAATAAAGAGCCATACACCTTTCTCACACCTATTGTGAGCACTTGGGAAATATTCTAACTTACATGAAAACAAACTGCAAGGGCTTTGCTACAACTACCAAAAAGATGCCATAAATGCTACAGGTGTGCGCATATTTATAACGAGAGACAAACTTTGCATTAACGGGGTCATGTTACCGCATGGACGGATACGTTGACAGGGTCACGTCAACGTGGCCATGTCAATGAGGCTCTGTTAACATGGCCCAGTCGACATATCAACTAAACACTTCATCAACACTAATTACTGATGTCCCATACCATTAGAAAAAATGGGCCTAGCACCAATCTATAATAATTCTAATACCTAGCATCCTAAATCATCTATCATCCTCAACTATATTTAATGCAACTTACTAACTAAAAGAATCTTCATTTTGATATACAAAAACTAGAAAAGCTATCCCAGATGATAGTCCTAGATCATGATAGAAATTGTAGACTATTATGTTTTCTCATTTCCAAAATTCTCTATATGACAAGCTACATCTTGAATTGTTGTATTCATCATAAAACATTGTAAGTTAATGTTAGAATTATTAATACTAAGTTAGGTTAAGAGGATGGCATATATGCATTTTAGTGGTCATCCATTAGTTCATCTAGTTATTCAAATGTGTTATTTCTTCTATGTTTTAATAACCAACTCATTATAACTTAATTTGGAATCATGATACATGATCATGAGCTAAACATAATCCATGGTTTGTGATTGCAACTTAACAAAAACTTGCGGTTTAATACCATGAACAAACCACAATCAACATCTTGTATCATGACTCATAGTTTGCTCACAAATCTTACTAAAACATAATCATGGCTCATATGTCAGTGCAACCTAATCATGACTCACTTGAAGACCATGTTTGAAACACTAATCCATAACTCATGGTTGAAGACTATGATCTACAACTCATGGTTAAAGGTTACGATATATATTTTATGCCATGTCTCATATTTTGTTTGTAAACTTTACTATAACTTGACAATGAATGAACTACAACTTACTATTTGCGACTATGATACAATGATGACTTTTAGTTGAAAACCATGAACTATACCATAACCTATGATAAAAGATCATAACACGCAACAACTGGTTGCACTACTAGAAACCTCCAAAATTTTTGTTGTCAGCATATTAAAATATTATAACTAAAAAGTATACTATAAAGAAGAGCTAAGTCTTTGAAAATACTCTAAAATAAAGGTTTCTATGATCATATAAGAGTTCATACAAAATCTAAGAGAGCATGAAGATTTACATAAGAAAAAGAAAGAAAAGTTTTCTCTACATTTTCTTTTTTGCAAATTTCCTTTAGGGAAATAAGGATTTTACACCAAGGGCTTCCCAAGAATTAATAACAATGAGGGTTGATGATAATTGATGTGTGAGAAGAGCAACAAGAGCTTCCATTTTATAGGCTAGAATTTTAATTTAGGGTTTCATATAAATGATCCAAATAAATTAGGATATTTTCAACAATCAAGATAAGTCAAAATACTATAAATGCTGTAGATAAATCCAATATAAATAAGGGCTTAGATAAATCAAACATAGTCAATGGCTTAGATGAATTAGAATTTGATAAACATTTAAGATAAATTAATAGCTAATAATAAACAGGGTTCCAAAAGTCCATCCAAAATAAACATCACATAATCAAGGTATATAACAATGGGTCAAGGATTCAAGTTAGATTTTATAAAATATATATACCTATAAATTTATAAAAACATATATATAAAGTAATTTTAATATTGTTAGTACCATGGAAGGCTAGCCTATTTTTTTTCAAGGAATGCTAACAAGTTAGTGCCCTTAATAACATAAAATTCATATTAAAAGATAGATCACAAAATTCATCTTAACATGAGTCCTTACATAGGCTTGAAGTTTTCACTAGGTTTGGATTTTTAAAAAAATCATCAATATCATGGATACATGAAAAATCTAATTTGTTATCTACTTTTCTATGTGCTTAAGTCTTATCTCAATGATTTTTATTTATTATTATCACTAACTCAAAATAATTATTCTTAGCAATAATTATTTGTAACAAATATTTTGAAATCTTAAATTATAAATGACACAATGAGAAGGACCATATATATGGAGATGATGAAAGAAAATTTAGTTGATCTGATAATTAAAACAATTAGAGGACCTAAGGTTTTTGAAGGTATGGGGCTATGTAAAGATGGGGAACATATATCATAGATGACAATGAAGCAAAAAAGTTTGTATCAATTAGCTAGGCCAACACATATGCATTAACATAGCTTTGTATGTGCATTCGCATCAAAGAATATGCAACCATTAATGTTTTACTAAACCAACTCATTTGCATTGGATCGATTTAAAAATCTACTTATGTATATGTAATTTGTGCTAGTGAAAAGCCTGGAATAGATCAACAACCACAACTTGTCAAGCACTAAATGAAAGCCCAAGATCCATCATGACTTGCAAAATTTGTCATGATCTTACTACAAGTGAATTATGACATTTTTTCAATGCTAGTAAACTATCATGACTTAATCATGACTTACATCTTTCCCACAACAAAAATGTAATTTTCATTTTTTCCATTAATCCTAATGAACTTGACTTATCTTTATGTCTTGGGTAAAAACTTAACACTTGAACCTATATGAATTCAAAGATAGAGAGACACCAAGAAATAAGACCACAACAATGTTCAAAACTTACATTCACTATAAATACTCATCCTTGACATATGGAATATACATAAACATCACACACAATAATATGATATATGAGTACAACCAAACCTATAAACCAAGTCTCTTAAACAAGGTAACAAATATTTCCATGTGTTACTAGTGATTGTAAGTCAAAGTTACATATACAAGCTCTAATCTTCATCGTAATTTGTTAGAGTTAATAAGAAGGTATTAGCCTAGTGGTAAGACACTTGATTTAGAAGCTCTAGGTCATGGGTTTGATTTTGGTTGGCAATGCTAAGTTATATAAAGATATAATTGGACTATATATCTTGGGGTATACTTATGTTGCACTTATTTTGGATTCCAACGCCTACAATTTATCAAAGTTTTCAATTTCCAAGAAGCATTAGATGCTAAGGTACCTAGTGTAGCTCCTTATTTTAGGATCTCATAGTATTATGTTATGTTCATGTATATGCAAGTAGACTTGGTTGGGGTCGTGAAGATGTATAGTTAGAGTCAATATTTTTAATCTTAATTTTTTGAGATCTTATGATGATATGCTTTTTTATTATGATTTACTATGATTATGCATACTAATTTTGCTAGATGTGTAGCATGGTGTCTATGGTTAATAGGATGTGTAGATTGTAGGGAAAGATTGAGTGCTTGGTAGGTGTGATCTTGATCCATGCATTATGTTTTGCATTATGGTTATGATGACAATGTTGTTTAGTAGATTATGTTATGTTGTTATGAGTCAATGTTGTTTAGCGGATCATGTTAAGATATTATCATAATTATAATATTATGCATGTGTCATGATGCATGTATGATTCCTTGGATATATTGAGATATAAGATATTTATAGGATTGATCAATATTTTTTTTGGATATTCGATAAGTAAGCTATGGAGTGTGGGTTCCTTGGCATTAGTTGGTGATGAGTCATTAAACTAATTTATCTCTCTCTTCAAGCACCAAACAACCTAAAACATAAAATGATAAAAATCATACACCTTGATTACACTTAACAATACCTTTTAGCTTCACAAGTGTAATTGGGAAGACAATGAACAATCTTAGGGCAAGGTTCACTACCTAGAAGACTAGTGCACTGGAAACTATAGAGTCAACAGAATTTGACCGGATTGCATGTGAATGCTTTGTGATTTGTATCGTTGAGCATAGGGGTACCTCATTGCTCATCATTGGCACCATTGCCAAGGACTCTATTTTTTGAAAATGCACAATCTAGGATTAATAACCATTACTAATATCATTGGATGAACTCAAGGTTAACATTACCTCACATGACATATAATTACAAAAGCACACTGATATTTTACTTGTTGAAAAATGTCTTCTTCTCACAAGTGTGAAGATGTTAACCTATAGGTCCCATAGGAGTGCAAAGTGGTACATACTCATAAGAACATCCTTTCAAATATATTAATTCTTATCAAGATTGCTGATACATTCGATATGTTTGAATACACACCAAATACAAAACTAGACCAGAGATATTGATTCCCATCAAATCTATGGCATGAGGCAATAATCCAAGATGTAGAAGCATATTACACCTACAATAAAGTTTGATAAAATGTTTGAAAAATATAGGCATATCAATGGACACCACAAAAGTGGTAATCTAGGATAAGGTGATAATGCTAAATGAAGAAAATCACATTCACAAGAAGTATAATCAACTCAAGATGGAATTGATATCAACTAATACCAATTGTTGTGAATTTTCACAATATGATTATGTAATATTATCTATCCTAATTTAAGTATTCTAAATTTGTCCTACCCTTAAGTATAAAAGAAGCCTTTCGGCTTAGAGGAGAAAGGAGGAGGATTCATACTCCTTGTAAAACCCCCAAGTTATTTTGAAGAAATTCCTTATTCTAAAGAAGTACCAAAGATCTATTTGAATCCTACAGCAACTTATTAACCATTAGAATCCATTTGTGGGTTATTGAGGTTGCTACATGATGAGTGGCGAGATACCCCTACACTCAACCATACGAATACGAGTGTTGCACGCATGATCCGGTTGAGCTCCACAGATGGGCTAGTTGTGGTATTCAAATAGTTACTCATTGATTGCAGTTCGTTGTCTTCCCACCTAGAATAGTAATTACTTTATCAAGTATGGTTTAGTCCAGAGTGAGGTGTATGATGTGTTCCTAACTAATGCTACTTCTGAAGGTAATGGAAAATAACTTTAACTAAGCTAAGAGGAAAAGGGAGAGAGGAATCTAAGCTAAGAGGATATAGGGGAAGGGATTCTAAACTAGCCTAAGTGCAATGAGCATCCATTCCTTAATCATTAGTACACATCTTAGGCCTTGTGCACAACTACCACTGGGATTACCAAGCGCATGGCCCGAGTACGCTACTGGGACACCAAGTAGTTACACGTAGATGCTCATGTTCAAGTTGTACTCATTCCACGTTTAAGGAGTTTAGGGTGAAGAGATATTAACTACAAAAATAATAATTAAATAATTAAACTAAGTGGATGCTGTAATGATGAAGTAATCTTAATCTTTATTTCCGATCATGTACGTGTCCAAGTACGTCACACTTAAATAAAGGATGTCATACAATTACAATCATCACACTGTAGGCATGCACTGGGAGAAAGGGTTGAGAGGAAAAAAATAACAAAAAGAATTTAACTAAACTAACTCCTAAAATTGACCAAAAACTGCTAAAAGGTGACTGCTTTCCCATGCGCCTACATGTGTATTTATAGGTCCACACAGGAGTTGCAATATCACGTATTCGATATCGTGACCTAACTGTGATATCGTGTACCTGATATTGAGGCTTTGATATCAGGGGTCTGATATCATAGCCTAATGAATTACGATTCATCATACCCCCATGACTGAATGAAAACTCGTCCTAGAATCAAAAATGAGAACAAGCTCTATTTATTACACAGTGGATAGGTATGGAATTATTGGCTGACTAATGATTTATTCATGCTGCAATTGAGAACTAAATAGGAAAAAATCTAGACACAACACACAATTAGAAAATTACAGCATTAAAAAATTGCAAAGTTGCAAAATTGTAAACTTTATTTGGCTCATGTGGTTCTAGGTGGCGGTGGCTTCTCCATGGGTTGCTTCCCCTTGTCTTGTGCTCTAGGTTTTAGGATTTGATGATGTTGGAGTAGTGCCTAGAGCTTCTCCTCTTTCATTTGGGGATTCTGTGTCATCCATGCTGATGCTCCAATGCTTGATGGGGTCAGCACCTCCCATGGGCACAATAGTTGCGGGAACATCCTATTTTCCTTGACATACCATGCCACAAACAACCATTGTTCCTCCTCATAGGCTCTAGCTTTATCCTTGTACTCCTAAAAATATGTAAGCTATTAAGCCAAGTCCGTTGTGACATATTTTTGTCCTTGGTAGCTTGCGTTAACCACCTCCAATTCAGAATTTGTGATTTGTAGCTTCTACAATGTTTTCTTGTGTTCTACAAATTCTACTTCATACTTGGCATAGGTGGTAGCTACCTGCCTCTCAAGCTCTATCCTTGGGCGTCCTACTATTAACATGGCTAGATTGGCATACCACAGATTTGCTAACTCCATGTACTTTGTGAAATCTTGAATTTGTAGGTCCTGGCTTTTAAGTTCCACCTGGTGGACAAATGCATATTTATCCAATATGGCCGCTAATAAGTGTGTTGAGCATTGAAAGTGTTGATGTGGGCCTTGGCCATATGGATCTATTTTTTGATAACTCGCTTCTACATTCCCACCTGGTCTTGGAAATGCTCCTTTAATTTTTTGTGCCGCTTGGCCTCATTTTGCCATGTGCTTATTTTGATGGCCATCTTCTAACGGATGGTGAGTACCTCCTCCATTGAGAGGGTTCAATTTTCTCTAGCCAAATGATTCATTAGCTGGTTGACCCTGATCAACTATTCTCATAGTGGTTGAAAATTTTCTTCGAGAACATTCTTTTGTTTCTCCATAAAGGTCAATCGAAGATTGTTGGCAACAAGCTATTTATTCTCTTCTTGTAAGGCCTTGAGTGCCTTAGCATGCGCGTAGGTTTGTGCTTATTCCTTGGAGGCATCCCAATTGTCCTTTTCTTTTTCCTCTGCCACTCTTTTATTTTCTACCAATAATTTGTTAAGTTGCTCTATCCTGAAGGTGTCTAGCTAGTCTGCGGGAATGAATTGAGAGAGATCTCGCTGTGCAGCTTTTAGGGTTACGAGCCTTTCTTGCAATCTTGCTAATTTTGCTTCTATGTGCTCGGCCCTTATCTCTGTCATGACTAGCTTCCCTCTGGTGGAGATGAGGTTTGATTGTGCTTCTGTAACATCCTATGGGATGTTAAACAAGGACATCATCACTTGTCCTATTTTCAACAATTGATCAAGCACATCCTCATGCTCTGTAGGAGTCATTGAGGGATGGGATAGAGTTTGAGCATCCCGTGCTCCTATGAAATCTTCTGGTGGCACAACAGGGACATTAAAAGATTCTTTGATGTGGTCTATAATCACCTCTACAACTCTTGTGGTGTCCTGGTGCTATGTGACAACCATTGTGGCCCTCCAATTGCACTTAAAAAGATGTAGCATTCCCTAAAATATATTGTGACCAATAGGTCTTCCCTCATCCTGTTTGAATGGACACCTCACCCTGTGCGTGATCTATAGAGAGAATGAACCATATAGTATCTTCGATGACATGGAATAGATTTGCATCATCACGACTTCCCCAACTGACCATCTTAGTGATGGCCTTGAAATGGCTCATCGATAATCCTATAGTGGTGGCGGTGGTTGATCTCGCTGACTTGTGTTGGGCCCTACTTCTTATTGTTGACTAGGTCCTATGCTTGGAAGTTGGCTAGGCCTTGCAAGTTGAGTTGTAGTGGGCCCCCCGTCTATTCTTACTCTTACTCTAGCTCTAGTGTCTCACTACCACTTTTCCTTGTAGTTGGTGGCTTCAGCAGTTCTACATATGAAGAATTTTGGGCTATTCTAAGAACATTATTGGTGTATCCCCAAATACTAGCACGCTTGCATAGCTTCCTGATGAGACAAGGGAAGGACATGTAAAATTCCCTATCTTGTGTTCTTCAAACTGCCTTAAGATCTTCATGAGATATAGATGAGGTAGGTTAGCATTAAACTTTTCCATCAATATTGCACTTCTTGTTGTCACATATGTTGAAATCCTGTTTAATCCTTTTCTGGGGAAGATGTGATAAGTACCAATCTTGAAGTAGATTCTCTCTTCCAATGTCAATTCTCCATATATCTTATCTTCCTTTCTATATGCCCTATCCAACCAAACCTTTTACACATTAGCATCGGAGTGAGTGGATAGGTGAGCAACTTTCGACCCCATATTCGAAAGGTTTAACACTTTCGAAATGGCCTAGGTACAAAAATCAATAGACATACCACCAATGTCAATCATGGTGCCTTCTTCTTTATTGTGCCAAAATTGGTACATTTCTCCTAAGTATCAGGCACTGCTTTCAGAGAGGATAGGCCATAATGGGGACCCTTCTTTAGTAAGGTTGCTTACCAAAGTTAAGTTATACCTTACTTCTTACCTTAATGAATTTGTTCTTATTCCATGTGCTTTCAAAGTTAGGAATTTTTATGAAAATGTCCACAAAAAGTTTTAATACTTGGCCCACTTTGTTTAGGTGGCTTCAAAGTTTAATTTCCCTATATAGATAAGGAGATGAAATTTTTTTGACACATGTTTATTATTTTTATAACTAATTACCCTTGATAGTGTCCTTCAGGTGATGATGAATTTCAAAAAATTTATACGCAATTCAGCATGTACCCCTCCCCCATGACTAAGTTGAACACTCTGGGTTCAAATAGGTTCAGATAGAATGAAAATTGAAGTGCTAGCGAGCGAGTTATGATTATTGGAACAAGAGATGTGCAATCGCAAGTCGTAGAAGAAAATTTGAAAAAGTCCCCTACATGAATAGTTGCAAATGATGTTGATGTGCCCTGGGGATGGGGGGGGGGGGTGTCCATATATATAGATTTTAAGGATGCAATATCGGGTCCTATTGAAAATAGGGTACTTGAAAAATTTACAAATTTTTTGAAACTCCAAGGTATAAACTGAGGACTATTAGGTCAATGTAAAGGGGTCTAGGGTAATATAAACTATTCTTGAAGGCACAAAGGGTATAATGGTGTAAAATCTGATAATGAAAATCATGAAGAGTATGAGGAAAAAGGACATGTGTTAGCTCATAGGAACATTTGAACTAGAAGGATGATAAGGGAAAGAAGAACATTCGTAATACTTGGAGGGTATTAGATGATGAGCAAGAGATGTGTTATGAGTGCAAATTACAAGGGTTATGTAAGTGGGTGCTCCCCAAAGCAAGTTCCAACCTATAGTGCCCTTACGTAACCACACCTTAAAATGTTTGTAGGCACTAGAAGGGTTAAATGTAATCCACACCAATCTAATAAAACACACACATGTAGATATCACTGTAATGAGGTATGAATTCCATGCTACACAAGACACAAGTCACAATCACATGAATAGCAAGATGAAGTGAATTGCAGAAGGGATTGTAGAGAGTAGGACACAAGGTAACTAGCCTAGGGTAGAATGAATCCTATGTATAAGGCATGATTAGTGTGTCATTAGCCCATCACTCCAAAATCAAGACCAAGTCCATTCCTCTAATCAGTGACATCGCATTACTTCATCCAATGATGGACCACTATAAGAGCACCATGATAGCAAGGTGTATGATCACTTGGTATTTCGTTCAAGGGAGGAGTGATTTTATGTTGTCACACTCATTTTTTTCTTTTTAAGTATTGCTTAATCCAGAGAAGCTTCCTACCTTTGGGCATGGGTGCATGTCTTTCCAGTGGAACCCCTTAGATTAGCATTATTTTCTTTGGTTGAGTGCCTTTTGATTACTCTTACTTTCATTTTTCATTAGATCTATAAGGATCTTAGTACAGCCAAGCTGCATGATAACTCCTACAAATGTCACCAAAGAGAATCCACAAATCCCCTTGATGTCACATCCTGGCCATCCTGCTTAGCCCATCCTTCTTCACTCTGGGTATAATGACACAAGGTTACTTGAAGTTTTAATGATTAGGAATATCATTGTACCTAGGGCATAACCTCTTATTAATGGAATGGCTAGGTGGATGTTGTGGGCTTGTTGTTCAAATAATTAGTGACCCAAGACTTGATAGCATAGAAAAACACCTCAACCATTGGTTCACATGAGTGTTTTATTCCTAGATGATATTACTCATAAAAAGGTAAAAAGATAAGAAGACAAAAAGGTAAAAAGATCAAACAATCAATTGAAAAGTAAAAAACTGAAAAAAAAAAATCTCAAAATTAAAGAAAATGAAAAATATTTATTAATCCTACTTGTTATTAGAATGGGGGATATCCCCCATAACCAAATAGTTGAGCATGGCTAGGATTAATAAATGAAGAATTTAGATCCTTACATGTCGAAAATATTGGAACCTAGTCATACTTACCCCATTTGGGTTCACACACTTGATTATAGTAAGAATAGTGGGGAAATTTATAAGATGTAGTTAATTGATGAGTGGTTGACCCACTATGGCACCCTTAACTGTAAGATGGTATGCAAGGATCGATCTGTCTCCCTCGATGGCTATATTCATTGGACCCCATGGTTATTGTAGTGGTTGGTGGCCCAAAGAAAGTAACATGAGGCATTTGGTTTGAGGAGGGAGCTACACCACACTATTGGACTTGTGCTGGGTTCGAAGGTATAGTGGGCTTAGAATTGTGTTGTCCCTTTTTACGTTCATGCCTAAAGAAGGGGCATCTTCAATGTTGAGGAGATTCCCCACTATTGTCAGTAGTAGCACAAGTAACATTCATGGGTTGGTGCTGTGGTGCAAAACCCTCTAGAACACTTGGTGATGATGTAGAAGGAGGTGAAGGATGAGAATTTTGAAATTGAGGAGAAGTGTAAGGTACCCAAGGTGGTGGTCTTGTTGGTGAGGATACAGGTTGATAATATTGAGGAGAATAATAATAATGTGGCAAGATAGAGGATGTTGACTCAGTTGGGGAAACAAGATGTTGGACTTGATAAGCACTTAGGTTCATATGGTATGAAGGGTATAACTAGTTTGGGGGTGGCCTCCTCCATGACTAGGATTGTTGTCACTGTGATTGAACACAGTATCTCTATTTGAACTCTGGATGTAACACTCTTCCCCAATGCTCTTGTAAATGTGACAAGATTGGACATTGGACCTTGGGATGATCATATAGGCAAATTTTGCATTGATACGTATGATTGGAAGTTGAGCTCTTATTTTTTTCAACCCTTCTTAAGGATTGTCTATGGGTATTTTTTCCTACTTCTTGGTTCTTCATGACTCTACCTCCAATAATGTTGGCATATTTTCCATATTTTTTATGTATCCATTCCATCATCTTATTGATCTTTGCCTCAACTTCATCCAATGGTTGTAGTATTGGCAAAGCTGGTTCCACCTCCTTGAGGTGAGTTGATTTCTCCTCTTTTAGATGATGGACATTTGTTGATGTGAGATTTTGGTCCCATTGAGATTTTTTAGCATTCTCTAATTTGGTCATTTCTCCTTCTTCTTTTGCTACCTGTTTGATAAGCTCTTGGAATTGATGGGTTTGTAGCTCATATAGTTGACCTCGAGTGTACATCCCTAGGGTCTCCCTTGTTTCATTATGGAGCCCATCTATGATATGGTACATTAGCCTCTCCTCAAAGAACCCATGTCCTGGGCAGTTGTTTAAAAATGCATAATATCTTTCTAAGGCCATGTCCAAGGATTCATGTTGCACTTTTTTCCACTCTTGGATTTGTCTCCTCAAGGTTGACACTCTCGCATAGGTTTGATATCTTTTGTTGAAGAGCTCCACCATTGCTGGCCAATGTTGGATTGATTTTGGTTTTAAGAACCTATACCATATCTTTGCTTGGCCAATGGTTGTCGTAGGAAAGAGCTTAAGTTTTTGCCATCCATTATCAATGTTGTTCCACACACAGGCATCATGGAAGGTGATGAAGTGCTCATCAGTCGATGCGTCAACTAGGTTGCGTATACCAATCCCCATATATGCGGCTACATTGACGTGGCCCTATCGATGCATCTGTCTAAGCACTTACATGGCCTCGTTTACACAAAATCTGTTCTGTCTATAAATAAGTGTGCTTCTGCCACACTTAGGCATATTTTTGAGTAGTTGTAGTGAAGCTCTTGCAGTTTGTCCCCACGAGAGTTAGAATATTTTCCAAGTGCCCGAATTAGGTGTGAGAAAGGTTTCTGACTCTTTATTTGAGCGCTAATGTACCTAAGCCCATTAGCATGACCAATAATAAAGACAATATTTTTAAGCATTCCTTGCAGCAATTGGATTTTACCATTTAAGCATTTAATAGTTTAATATTTCTATGCTTTAATAATTCCTTAAGTTTTCATTGTTATCACTTTAATCATCATCGCTCTTTTATATCTTGTAAAAACCATAAGTACGACCATATCGAACGTAAACCAAACACTTGGCAACCTAGTGAAGCTTAATGTCTGGTAACCTAGTAGTGGTTAGGGGATGCTCAAGATGTGCATGGAAGATGAGATCAGATGCTTATGCTAGAAAACATTAAGAGATAGAATAGGACAATTATAGATTATGCAACATTCCATTTCTTACATTTCATTTCAAGAATTAGACTCTAGAAGATAAAGAGAAAATCCATACAAATCATTTGCCTCAATCTCACTTAACCATTGCATTAGAATACCACAAGTGAGGTTGGAAAGACAATGATCATTCTAACACAAGGTTTTGCTAGCTAGAGTTTGGTGTATGCAAGTGGTTCTACTCTACGGAATTCGACCAAGTCGTGTGTGAACACCCGTGATTCATATAGTAGGGTGTAGGGGTACCTTGCTACTCATCATTGGCACCGTTGCTAAGGATTGTTAGTCTTACATGCATCATCTAACCTTAGCAAGATTATCATTCACTTCGTTGGAACAGACCCAGGATAGTAAAATCTACACATGCTAGGAGGTCTAAGTAAAAATTAAGGTACACCAATTAGTGGATTATCTAACATCCAAAATGTCTTCTTCTCATAGGTGAGATGGATCCAATCCACTGGTGGCACAAGAATGTTGAGTGGTATATACACATCCAGATGAATATTTCCCCAACTTCACCTTCATCCTACATCAGGATGAACATCTACACTGGTGGGACATGGAGGGCAACATCATATTACTGCCTAACTAATTGGCTCCTAGAATGTTGTTTCACAATCTTACCAAACTAGGCATTTAGGACCATGATGTGGAGTATGTCATGGAGGACCATGACTACCAGGACTATCATCCAACTGAGGCATAATGTGTACGAGACCGACAGTAGGCAGAACGACATGAACACATGAAGGGAAAACAGTTTAGTAACCCCTTATTCTTACAAGAATTGCATGATGATGAGGACCTTGTCTTTCATGATTCTCGTTTAGCCAAACCTCCTCCGATGCATCAGATCATTTAGTCCATCATTCAAAGTAAGCAATCATGTGACCGAGACCCCCCCAGGAGGTTGGGGGGTCATGCAAGAAAGATCACAAAAAAAGTAAAGATGGAAATGAAGATCGAGGCTGTCATTAGAGTAGAGGAGGAGATCGACATCGGGGCAGTGGTGATTTCACTTCGTCTTCTCCATCCTCTCACTTTACTCTATGTTCACCTAGTTTTGATTCCAATCGTAATCATGGTAGAAAGGATCAAGGTGATGGTGATCACAAGGGCTGAAGGAAACGATGTGAGGGAAGGCACGACCAATCACGTGAGTCTCACCATCAAGAAAGGAGAGGTAGTTGAAATCATCACAGACATCGTGGCCTTCAACAGGACTATGACTTGAATGAACCATTGTTGGCTACTTAAAGTATGATCAATATCACCGAGGCAATTCAAATACCCAGTACACACTTGAAAGATAGTGAGATCAAGTGCATTGACATGAGCAACATCCCCAGATTTGAAGGGGGATATAATTGTGATCCACAGACTTACTTGCAAGTGTTTCATGATGCTTGCACCCTATAGAACATAGATAATTATTGGAAAAAACTTAAGCTATTCCCCCGCACACTCATCAAAGAAGCAGAAAGCTGGTACTAGTCTTTGGAGTCAAAATCAATTAGGAGATGGAGTACGATGCTGGAAATCTTCAACAACAAGTATCAAACCTACTCTAGAGTGGCTAACCTGAGATGCCAGATCTAAGGATGGAAGCAAGATGGTTATGAACCCTTGGATGCAGCCATGAGCAGATACTACTCATTGTTACATCGATGCCCTAGTCATGGCTACTCTCAGCAGGCATAGCTTCATCATATCATTGATGGGCTTCTCTTTGAAACTAGAAAGAGCCTTGGTGTGTATGCCCAAGGATGACTATCAGAGCTAAGGGCCCATCAACTGTAGTGCTTAATTGAGAAAGTGGCTAAAGAAGAGGGGGAACTTAGAAAGAAGAATAGTGCAAAAGAGTATAATCGGGATCCCTGTATCAGAAACAGGAAAGTTCAATTTTGTGAAGATGAGGAAGAATCACCACTGGATGCAGTGGTGAACCTTAAAACATGTGGAACTCTTTAGACAAAAAATTTCAAAGTGTTCTAAAAATCGTAGAGGAGTCCAAAGAGCAAAGTAATGATTGCAATCGATGTAGGAGGAAAGAAGCTAAATGTGCCTACCATAAAGGTAAGGATAAAGTTGCTGTAGCAAAACAAGTTGCAGACTCTAATATAGAAGGAGATGATGAGTGTGACATATGCCAATATGAACATCCTAAGGGGTGTTCTCCCATGGTGTTGCATCTACAAGAGTCTGGGATGTATGCATTGAATCCTCGCCTGGCAAAGAGGCAGACACATTGAAAGTTGTCTTACCCATAAGGCAATCCTAGGAAGTTCCACCAGTAGTAAGGATATTATCCAAGTGGAGCACCACCATAACCTTACGAATATTTTCAGCAATGGCAGCATCCAAAATCATGGGGGATGCCACCTCCAAGGTAGTAGTACCCTTATCAGTAGCTAGATCCCTATGGGTACTATGTTCAACAACCAGTCTCCCTGTAGGACTCTTCTAGTCACATATATTTTTAAAATTATTACCACCCCCCAAAATACTTTCAAGCATAGTCTCCATCACCTAGGGGGAGAACCAACATTTCTACTACCCTCCATCACCTTCTCCTATCATCCCTACTTAGCAACACCCTACTCAGTTACCACCTGCTTCACCTCTAGAGGGGAAAATACCCCCACAGCCATAACAACGTAACACTATGAGGGCTGTCAACTTACAATTGGCTCCTCAGCCGAGTGGACCAGAAGTGAATCCATGAAAACATTATTTTTTGCAACCTAATAAACCAAACATACCCTCTCACACACCTGTGGCTGGTGCCTCTGAACCTCTAATCACCTCCACCATTCCACCCTTCAAGTAGCCTTCAAACCAAATGCCTTTTAACGTATAGACTGTCATGCTCACACACACTATGACGGACTGGATAAAGGTAGGCCATCTTCCTTAGAAATTGACTGATCTGGGAAGCCCCCTCATCTATCTCCAAGTGGTAGGAAATGAGCCATGTAAAGCTCTTTTGAATTTGGGGTCAGGAGTCAACTTGATTTCACATGACATGTACAAGACTTGGAACCTACCCTCATTAAAGAAGAGCAACATTCAGCTTGAGCTAGCAGACCAATCCATTATAGTTCCTTTAGGATTAGTGGAAGGCATTGTGACCACTGTTTGTGGGTGGTCCTATCCTGCTAACTTCCTAGTCATTGGTGTTGAGAATTGCAAGGGGAACTTTCCAATCATAATGGGAAGAGCCTGGCTGAGCATGGTGGATGCACAATTAGGACTTCGAGATCTTTCCCTTAAAATTACAAAGGAAAATCCTTTTGGAAAGATTGAGAAGAAGTGCATTCCATGCATCATGTACACTGACTCCAGGTGCAATTGTGTGTAGCAACTGTGATCTACTAAGCGGACATCTCTTCAAGCATGAATTTGGTGTGCCAAAGAATTGCAAGTTCAACTTTATGCATGGCTGACTACTGACTCTACTAGCAACACTTTATGCATGGACCCATTTGAGGGACTTGTATGTGCTTATGTAGAGAGTATGAATGATTTGCAAAAGGTCCATCAAAAAGTATCCACTGTTGATGACCGTGATGATTGGGGAAAGTTACAAATCCATGAGAGTTTTAAATATGAGCCCTTAGAACTCAACTCCTTACCGGACCATTTAGAATATGCATTTTTGCAGAATGGGAAGCCAATGATTATCAATGCCACCCTTTCTCCTGAACAAAAGAAGAAGTCACTAAAGGTGGTGAACAAATGGGAGGCCACCTTTTCATGGTCATATATTGAATTAATAGGAGTTGATCCCAAGGTCTACCAACATAGGATCTATATTGACCCCTCCATGAAGCCACGATGATAGCCACAAAGGCGGTTGAACCCCAAATTGAAGTAGGTCGTCAAAGATGAAATCAAGCAGTTGCTGAAAGTAGGGTTCATCTACTCTATTGTAGATAGTGAAAGGGTTAGCTCACTCATTATTATGCCAAAGAAGGATGGAAAATGGAGGGTTTTTATAGATTTTTGATTGCTAAACATAGCTACCTTCAAGGATCACTTCTTGCTCCTATTTGTGGACTAAGTGATACCATCGTAGGGCATTGTTATTATAGATTTTTGGATGGTTATAGTGGCTATAACCAAATTCAAATTGCATCAAAAGACCAAGCCAAGACAACATTTACAAGTTCCTAGGGGACTTTCACATATAAAAATATGCCCTTTGGCCTATGTAATGTGCTTGCAACTTTCCAATGCCTTGTCCTCAGCATCTTCCAGCAGCAAATTGGCAATGGGGTAGAAGTCTTTATGGATGAATTCTCTACCTATGAAGAAACTTTTGAACAATCCTTCAGCAAGTTTTGAAAAGATGTGTGGAAACTAATCTATGGCTCAATTGGCAAAAGAGCCACTTAATGATCCAAGAGGGCACTATTGTAGGGCACCGTATTTCACAAGTAGGGATTAGTGTAGATCCTGAAAAAATTAGGGTCATCCAAGGAATCACCAATCAACCAAGCACTATGAAATATGTTCAGTCATTCCTTGGCTACATTGGTTACTACTGACACTTCATCAAAAATTTCTCAAAGATCGTCAAGTTGTTGGTGGAACTCACAAAGAAGGATGCTTCATTCGTCTAGACCAGGGAATGCAAATCTACATTCCAAACACTTAAGCAGAAACTCATAGAGACTCTAATTCTATGGGTACCTGATTGGTCTAGACCCTTCCACATCATGATGGATGCATCCAACTATGCATTGGGAGCTATGCTTATATAGTCAAACAACTAGAAACATCCATACTATATCCACTGTGCAAACCATAGCATTGTGGGTGCTCAGCTCAACTACACCACTAGCAAAAAGGAGTTAATGGTGGTGGTATTCATCTTGGAAAAATTTTGACACTATGTGCTTAGGTACAAGGTGTTTGTGCATACTGACCATAATGCCATCTGATTCCTGATGAACAAAGCAACGATGAGCCCCCGTATCATACAGTGGTTGGTGATTCTTCAAGAATTTAACCTTACTATGGTAGACTGGAAGGGAACCAAGAATGTGGTTGTTGACCACTTATCTCAATTATGATGGGATAATGTGGAAGAGGAGGAGCCACTCTCTGACCAATTTCTAGATGAACTCCTCTTTGTAGGAGAAATTGATAAGCAGATGCCAAAAGAATCACCTTGGTTTACCCACTTCCTCACCTATCTCACAACCCAAGAACTACCAAAGGAGTGGGACCATCGGAAAAAATAATAGTTTCTCCATAAGGCCAAGTGCTTCATGGAAATCAATAGCCACCTTTATAAGGTGTGTGCAAATGGCCTAGTTCGATGGTGCGTCCCTAATGATGATATACTGTGCATCCTTCAAGATGCTCACGAGGGCCCTTGTGGGGGCCACTATGCTAGATGATGTGTGGTCATTAATATCTTGCTTGCAGGATATTACTGGCCTACACTCTTCAGGGATGCATAATGATTCGCTTGCTCCTATGAATGGTGTCAGAGAGATGGTGGGATGACTGCATGAATGGAGGAACCTCAATAGTGGATACAACCTCTAGAACCCTTTGACATTTAGGGCATCGACTTCATGGATCCCATCACACCCATGTCCAATGGGAAGGTGTACATCATCATCGCTGTTGACTACTGCACAAAGTGGGTGGAGGCGACAACCGTCATTGACTTTTCCTCAATCACCGCCACATGATTTGTCCAACAGCAAATCATAAATAGGTTTGAAGTGCCACATGCACTCATCTTAGATAATGGAACACATTTCACAAGCATCACTTTTCATAAACTCATGCAACACTTGGGGGTTACCCATAAATTTACAACACCTTATCACCCCTAAGCCAATGGGCAAGCCAAAGTCACCAATAGGGAGATTACCAAAATCCTCACTAGAACCATCAACAAATATAGGAGGGACTGGAGCACAAAACTTAACTATGCCCTTTGGGCCTATCGCTTCACCTGGAAACTTCCTATAGGTTACTATCCTTATTAGTTAATGTATGGTAAGCTACCAAAACTTCCAGTCCAGGAAGAACTTCAGACACTATCTATAGCCAGTGACTTGGGCCTTGACTTGCAACTAGCACAACAAGAACAACTTATCAACTTAAGTGTGCTAGATGAGAATCGACTAGTAGCCCTATTGGCAAATGAGATACACAAAGCCTATAATAAAAAATTTCATGATCTTAGGATTTAGAAGGTAACATTTCAATGTGAAGATAAGGTACTCTACTAGAACCCCACACATGTACCGCAACGTACTAAGTTACACTATGGGAGGGACTGTATATTGTCTCTGAAACCTTTTCATTTGGGGACTTGCTTATACACAAACTTGAGGACCCCACAAAAACACAGTTAGTCAATAGGCAATAATTAAAACCTTTTCGTGAACTCCATCCAACCAATGCTACTAGCGTTTTTTCATAGGGATAACCTCGTTTCATTTTTCAGGTCTCCTCCTTCTAGCCTAGTTGTGGGGGAGACTGTTCACCATGCTAACCCACTCTACTAAGCTCCTCATTATTTTCAAAACTTTTTTGTTTTATACTTTTTTGTTTTCCAACATCGTTCGTATATTTTCCCATTCTTACTTAGTTTTTCTTTTTTATTTACTTTTCTATTTATTTGTTTGCTTATTTATATGTGTGTGTGTGTGTGTGTTTAACTTCCAATTGTTTACTAATAAATCGTCTTATTTTCATCAGATGTGTTGGTGCGGTTGGTTTTCATTACAATGGGTTGCGTGAAATGGTCCACCTATTATATCTTGCTCTCACCCTTGCATTATTGTTCTTGGAATTTACATCTACTTTCATCTCATAAAATAGGTAGTGAGTCCATGTCATCCACCCATTCATCCACTCCATGGTTTTCCTCCCTTTGGGAACATGCAAACCCCCTTCACTTAAAAAAATTTTAATTAATTTGTGACTTGTGTAGTTCCTAGACTTGGGGATGACCCAATGGTTTGAATCAGGTGTGACTTCAAGAGGAATGCAACCTTCATCGTACTTTTCTATTCCCTGGTTTGTGAAAGTGTCCTCATGGATTTCTTACCACTCCAAGTCCTTTCATACAAGGAATCTCCTTGGAAATTTGACCTTGCATGGTGTGGTCCTCATCGCAAAAAAAAAAAAAGATATGGGAATTCAAAGCACACCTCTTAGACCACCTCTAACGGGCCACAAGCACTAGTTATGGGACTTGCTTCGTCCCCTCTAACTTAGTCCCCTTGCATGTTAGAGTGGTGATTATTCATGCATGCATTCTTGTACTCTTGGGGGTGGACGAGCCTTTGCATGTTGCTTTCATGTCACTGTATGTGGTTGGTTTTGGGTTTGAACTTAGGAAGGATCCTACTAGGTCACTTAACCACAACTTCACATGGGGTTTCATGTGATCGATAACCAGAATTCCAATTTCCACTCCTCTCTCTTCACCCATTTCTCTCCATGACTTACCTCGCTACTAGTCTTATGTTTTGATGGTTGGTTTTGATTTACCTGAACTCCTAATGCTTTGGTGGATTCTCATGGATGTGAGTATTAACTCATGGTCACCTTTCATTGACTCTAGGGCCCACGAACTCCGATGTTGATGGTATGCAAGGGCTACTAAGGCTACTGCCTACTATGGGGAGGACCCACTTGCATATCCCTTGGTTCTGTTTGTTAGTCTCCCATCCTCTTGATATATTGGTTGATTATTTCTGCACTAACCATCGCTCGAAATTTTCTCTGCCTAGTTCTTTCTCATAACATTCTCCTACATTTGACTCTTTTTCTCATCCTCCTTACCTTCCTCTTTCTCTCAGCCGAGTCCTCAATCTCTCAGCTTAATTTGGCATTTTATTTTAATGTTTTGGGCTTTTTACTCTTTGGTCAATGTTGGTCAATGATTGCTGCACACCTATGTCGATTGGGCCCCGTATACATAGCCCCCTGCATATACGCAACCATGTATATGTGGCCCCGTTGATGCAGCCCACAAAAACTATATATACCACTATCATGCTTGGAATTTTGTCCATTCTTACACACAAGTTGAGGGATTTTTTCCATTTTTTTTTTGCCTCACTTCTTCTTCCCAAGCACCTACGTTTTCTATTGCACATCCTAATCAACCTATCCTTCCCCTCTTTTGCAACCGGAGGTATGCTCTTCATCGATGGGAGGGGGGGTGAGGTCTAAAATATTATCATTAAAATTATTAAATACTTAACACCTCTTAAGGGAAGAAACAAAAACAACATTTTAAATTACAACTCATGCTTATTGTTTTTTGTTTCTAACCCATCAACTATACTTCCGAAAATCTAATGAGATGCACGTGCTAGTACCATAACTTGGTCAAAATGAGAAGGTGTATGAGGGCCATTTTGAGCAACTTATGCACATTTTAATTCATGGTTATTCTTGATTGCAGATGGCACCTAAACTGAGGCATCCAAGGGGAGAAGGACCGTCCCAACTAAGGGACAAGCGACCAAGAACGAGAAGAGGATGAGGTGTGCAATACCCAGAGGATGCAGAGTTCTCCCATGCAACTAGCCCCCTCTACGAAGGACCTGATGTGAAATCTGTTCATTAGATTCCTGAAGAGGAAATTCCCTATGAGCAATCACAAGGGTATAAGACTCCAATGATAGCACCCTGGCTTGAGGTCACCCTGACCCAGGCATGCTTAATGCTATTATGCTGAGGGAGGTGCAACAAATGGTCCTACAAAAGTTGAAGTTTGGACCATTCTTGGAGAATGCACTAGAAGATGTGAAGACCCAATTACAAAACTCTCCTATGTGGCCAATCATCACATCCAGTGGTGAATGGTATTTAAAAGAGACTTACCTCTTCTAGACAAATCAGCAATCGAGGTCCAGAGTAAGAATCAAAGACATTTATGTCTCTTATTCTGCGAAAGCAATCTCACAAGCTTTGGGGTTGCCACAGATCGATGTTGATGTGGTAGAGATTCTTAAGCAAATAGATCCCGAGGTAAAAGGGGAGTGGATCAAGTTGTGCTATGGGGTAGATCACAAGGAGTTTGGCACTTTAACCACCGCAGACAGAGTATATTCAAAAATTTTATCTTACCATTTGAATCTAACAGTAAGACTCAACAAGATCACTACCTTCTTTACCTGGGCATGTGCTACTCTAAGTGGAAAATTCCCAATCAACTTTTTACAATTGTTATTTCTGGAGATTGAAAAAATGTTATTTCCCTGCTTAATCAAAAAACTATACAAATGGGTAGGGATAGCACGATATGCCAATGACACACTTTGACGCGCCCCGATTGCCTCATGACGAGAGATGATGAAGGATAAGACTCCAGCTACCACATGACTTGAGGAAGAGCAGCAACCACCTCCACTACCTATGCAAACAACAAGGTTAGGCTCATAGAAAATCGTAGAACACATATGTGAAATTTGACAATCATTCTTAAGTCAACAAGAGCAATATGTAGGAATCAGTGGAGGGGAAGACCCTTCAGTTTATCGTCCTACGATGAGCCATCTAGAGCAAGTGGCTCGATCATTGAGTTTACTTGAAGGAGAAGGGTTGACGTTTTCTGTCGCCCTGACACAAGTACCTACTAGAACTGATCCTAGTGTCCAAGAAGTAATGGTCTCCACTGAACAATTATTTCCTGAAATTTCAAGAAATTCTGCTACTTTTTTAGTACGCTTGGAGGATGGAGAGGGGCTGACTATCTTGGTGATGTAACACCAGGGACAAGAAATTATGGCTAAAGTGATTATCAACATATTTCTATGGTCGTTAATGTACCAGCAACACCTGTACCAAATGTACATGGACTTGAAGATGTACAGATGTCTACAGGGACTTCACATAGCAGGATCAACATAGCCCAACATGAAGAATTGTTAGACCGACTAGTGGGAACTGGGCAATCACTTCCTGATGTATTTGATCTTCCAGATAGGATTACTACAATCCAATCGGAGCTGCTCTCAGCAAGGGGCAAGTGTCTCATCTTGGAGGGGTAACTTGAAGTAGCTCAAGTGAATTGTCAACACTTGGCAACAGAAGTTGCCCAATTAAGGGTCCAACTTGCTGATCCAGCTCTCCTCAATTGTGAACTCACTAGAGATGAAGCTTTTTAACAGCTTCAAGCCACACTTCAAATGATTGAAGATGAGCAAGAGTCGACAATCTTTGACAAATATTTGATAGACACTCATGCATATCATCTAAATAAGGACTTGGAAGAGGTTCGCCAGGAGAATGTTAGGTTGACCATGGAAGTTCATTGCCTGCACAATGTTGGTGTTGAAAATCAACACATGAAAGACTTCATCCACCAACAGTAGGAGGAGCTGGCTAAGGTGAACACTGATGTGAGGAGATTGGCCACCAAAAATCATAATCTATCTATGGAGGAAGTTTGGGCCTTGTGAAAAAAAATTAGCTATTGAAATTGCGACTTGAAAAAATAAGGCTCTTAAGTTTGAAAAAGTTAAAAATCACTACAGGGACCAAGTGGGATTGCAGAAGGAAGTAAATGAAAAGTAGATTCAAGCTGCAAAGACCAAGCTGAACCAAGTGCTCTAGTAGCTCCAACAAGGAGGTGAGGTGTGGCAACCCATCTTTGATGGATTAAACACCTATAACCAGATTGATATCTACCTCAAGGAACTACAAGTTGATGAAATGATAGAGTACATGGAGTTGACCAACCTCCACTATGAAAACCTGGCTATGCTAATAGCCAGAAGGCCACAATCTGACCTAGAGAAACAAGTGGCCACCTTGTATTCTTTATATGAGGGTGAGTTCTAAGCACATAAAGTGATGAAAAAAAATTGGAAATAGCAAATGTGGAACTCAAGGTTCTCCGCACTCGTTTTGAAGGGCAATGTGCAGTCGCTGAGAACTTGGCCCAACAAATGAATGACTACTAGCATTTGTAGACATTAATTCGAGCATTTGACATCAAATGAAAATAGTTTGCTACCCAGTTTTTCAATCTAAAAGAACTCTTTTCTGCACTTCCATGCTCTTGGGAAGTTCTAGTCCCAGCACACATTAGTGAAGATGCTTGAATAGTGAACAATCCCAGAAGCAAAGAAGAGAAAATGAGGGCTCTCTTGGAGGCTTTTTGGTTGCCTCTGAAAGTTGTAGTTGGTGTGGGACAACCATCATCTGCGCCATAGTCACCACATGAGCCAAAGGCTGGTGAAAGTCCATTAGAACCAGCTCCACTAGGGATGGTGTGATCTTCTTTAGTAATTTTTGCATCTTATAGCATAGCAGAGAATCCAGGATCATCAAGGTGTTCAATTTTGCCTCTCAACACCACCATTTTGTAATTCATTCTTCTCTGTACGGTTACGCACTTGGTGCATCAATAAAGTTAGTGTCTTTGTAGATGTGTTGCATCATGTGTGTTGTAATAAGAACTTCATACCTTCCAAATTGTAATAAAACTCGAGGATGAGTTTTCACTTAGTCGTGGGGGTATGATGAAGTGCTCATTAGTTAATGCATTGACTGGGCCGTGTATACGGAGCCCCATATATGCAGCCACGTTGATGTGGCCCCATTGATGAATCGGTCCATGCATTTATGTGGCCTTGTTTATGTAGAGTTTGTTCTGGCTATAAATAAATGTGCTTCCACCACACTTAGGCATCTTTTTGAGTAGTTGTAGCGAAGCTCTTGCAATTTTTCCCCACAAGAGTTAGAATATTTTCCAAGTGCCTGATGTAGGTGTGAGAAAGGTGTCCGACTCTTTATTCAAGCACTAATGTACCTAAGCCCATTGGCGTGACCAACAATAAAGATGAGCTTTTTAAACATTCCTTGCAGCAATTGAATTTAGTCATTTAAGCATTTAATAGTTTAATATTTCTATGCTTTAATAATTCCTTAAGTTTTCATTGTTATCACTATAATTGTCATCACTCTTTTATATCTTGTAAAAACCATAAGTACGATCGTCTTGAACGTAAATCCAACACTTGGCAACCTAGTGATGCTTAACATTTGGTAACCTAGTAGTGGTTAGGGGATGCTTAGGATGTGCATGGAAGATGGGATCAGATGCTTATGCTAGGAAAAGTTAAGAGATAGAATAGGACAATTATAGATCATGCAACATTCCAATAGGACAATTATAGATCATGCAACATTCCATTTCTTACATTTTATTTCAAGAATTAGACTCTAGAAGATAAAGAGAAAATCCATAAAAATCATTTGCCTCAATCTCACTTAACCATCGCATTAGAACACCACAAGTAAGGTTGGGAAGACAACAACCGTTCTAACACAAGGTTTTGCTAGCTAGAGTTTGGTGTATGCAAGTGCTTCCAGTCTATGGAATTCGACCGAGTTGCATGTGAATGCTCATGATTCGTATAGTTGGGTGTAGGGATACCTCACCACTCATCAAATGGCTTGTAGATGATGTTGCGGATCTAAATCATAGCCTCCTAAAAACTTGGAAAAGTTGTTTAAATCAAGCTTGGGTAGACGACTTTCCTTGTGATGCCTACAGGATATTCGAACAACCTCTTGTATTTGCGTTAGGCTTGTAGTGGCCAATAGGGGCTCATCATCACTGGGTAGGTTATGCATTCATTAGTTGGGACAATGTTATCTTTGTTTATGTTCATAGGAAACCCCTACATTAGATTGAGTGCTCCAAACTTTGTCTTCTTCATCATATAGTTCATTGGTTCTCCAATGAATTACCTTACTAGTTGTAGTGTTATCATAGTCTTGTGAGAGAGACATGGTTGTGAATTTTTGTGTGATTTAATTGAATTTAATTTCTTTTCTAAAAGATGTATTGTGAATACTTTGTTACAATGATCTTGTATGATGTAACTAATCTAAATAACTAGCACCATCCCTGGCAATGGCACCAATGATGAGTGGCAAGGTACCCCTACACTCAACCATACGAATACGAGCATTTCATGTATGATCTGATCGAACTCCACAGACGAGCTAGTTGTGGTATCCAGATAGTTACTCGTTGATCACAGTTCACTATCTTCCCACCTAGACTAGTAATTGCTTTGTCACGTATGATTTAGTCTAGAGTGAGGTGTATGATATGTTCCTAACTAATGCTACTCCTGAAGGTAATGTGAAATAACTTTAACTAAGCTAAGAGGAAAAGGGAGAGAGGAAGCTAAGCTAAGACGAGATAGGGGAAGAGAGTCTAGACTAGCCTAAGTGCGATGAGCATCCGTTCCTTAATCATCCATACACATCTTAGGCCTTGTGCACAAGTACCATTGGGATTACCAAGTGCATGGCCTAAGTATGCTACTGGGATACTAAGTAGTCACACGTAGATGCTCGTGATCAAATTGTACTCATTCCACATTTAAGGAGTTTAGGGTGAAGAGATATTAACTACAAAAATAATAATTAAATAATTAAATTAAGTGGATGCTGCAATGATGAAGTAATCTTGATCTTTATTTCTGGTCATGTGCATGTCCAAGTACATCACACTTGAATAAAGGATGTCGTACAATTATAATCATCACACTGCCGGCATGCACTGGGAGAAAGGGTTGAGAGGAAAAAAATAACAAAAAGACTCTAACTAAACTGACTCCTAAAAATGACCAAAAATTGCTAAAGACTAACTGCTTTCCTATGCGCCTACATGTGTATTTATAGGTCTGCATAGGAGTTGCAATATCGCATATCCAATATCGCGACCTGGCTGTGATATTGTGTACCTGATATTGAGGCTTCGATATCGAGGGTCCAATATTGCAGCTTGATGAATTACGATTCATCACTACACTATTAAGATAGTGAGGAAGGATCATAGATTAGGTGATATCTCTCCCTTGTGCTCTGGTTTATGTGTATCTTTTGAGTCATTACTTTCATAAGTGTAGTTAGACTCTATCAAAGTGCTACCTTGCTTACGTAGCCTGAAACCATTTGGTAAATAAGGAGTTCAATGTTTGCATAGTGTATAAAGCTCATGATTTTTCTTTATTTCATAGTTGAAGCCTTAAACATTAAAACAATAAAAATATTTATTTAATTCCTATTTCATCAAGTTGCGATGATTCATCCTTATCCAAGGAAATCATAACTATATGACATGATGGTGGCACATCGAGGCTATTACTAAGAGCCATTTTCTTGCATTTTATATGTAGTATTGCACCTATCCCCAAGAGGGATTACGACACAAGCATTACACCTATTCCCAAGAAGGATTATGATGCATGTGTATTTATGTTTTATTTTTTTCTCATAATTATAAAATCTATAAAAACTATAAAATATAAAATCATAAATATTTTCTTTATCTTCCATTGTGGCAACACAGTTCTCCATTTATGCAATATGTATTATAATGTTTTTTAGATTTCAAGAATGCAATAATATAAATTAGTATTTTTGGCAATCTAGTCAACATCGTCTTTGAAGCTTATGACCAAATTACATTGCATTTCATATGATAAGTCCCATTAGTTAAAAACAACGGAAAGTCTATCAATGGATAATTAATATTACTAGAAGAAATAAGCTACATAATATAGTTATTAGAGGAAGACTTAGAGTAGCTTCTATTTTATATAAGTTACAAAAATGAGGAGTTGTTCCACACCTCTAACCAAACTAGGGTAAGTGGTGAGGCACCACATTCTATTAGCATAGCTTCATAATTATAGATGGAGCCTTACAACCATATTCCCAATTAGCTTTTGACTAATCCCTTGATTTTAGGGATTCATCCTCATCACCTTTCATACACATCTTGTTATTTGTTGAATTGCTCTCATACATACTTTGAATAAGTACATGTTAATATTATCATCCTCGTGCTTTGTTATATGCCATATATTTAATGTTGGCATTATCCTTAATAAAAGCCACCCATTCTTTAATAAAAACCACAGAATCAGTTATTGCAAATTAAAACGTTTCATAAATGTAAAATTCCTATAGTTATTTTGTTTTCTAGTGGGCAATGAGGTGTCCACCCATTCTTTAATAAGAACCATACAAACAGGTATTTCGTTGTCAATGCTACCTCGTGTGACCTGAACCCCCAGGTCAGGACCATTGTTAATGCATACAAGCATCATCAAAGAGAGGAAGAAAGAGCTTCAGCCATGACGGTGGAGACCTCATGACGGAAGATGTGCATGGCCTTGCTAGGAAGACATACGTGAGCCAACACGCAACCATCGGCAGTATCGTTGAGCCACGATCCCGGACCCGGAACTGGCCCTCGAGGAAGAACGGCGGGGCCTCCATACACAGCTTTTCCCATTCAAAATCCACGTCCCTGAATCGGGCATAGCGGATGTCAGACAACCAATACATGCCATCCAAGCATATCGACGGAAGCGCGTCCCAGCATATCGATGCCATCAACGAAAGACCGCACGTACTCCTCGTCTACTGCGTTCTTGGCCTGCCGAATCCAAGCGGCGACCTCCGCCAAGGACGTCGGCTTGAGACATGGAACTTGTGAGCGTGTGACGGTACTAATAATCGCAGAGTATTCAGTGGGAGAGTTGGAGACTATGCTCCCGAGATTTGGGATTCTGGATAAATTTTGACCCACTGTTTGCGTGGGATTCTGGATAAATTTTGACCAGGGGAGTGGATACACAAATCGCATTAAATTCGCCATGGGTGCGTATTTCATAATTTACAATGAAATTTTGTCTGTACATGTACATTGAAATCGTTGCCTTGCAATCGTTGCCTTGCCTGCATCTGTACATGTACGTTGAAATGGTTGCCTTGCCTTGCTTTGCCTCGTATTATTCTTGCCTTTTTCTTGATGTCTGCGTTGTGCATTAAAATCTTACCTAGCTTCTCCTGCTCTGGATCTTACCAGAAACTTCATTTCATGTCAAGTGGCCAGCAATCAATCAAGATTTATGGCATCGGCATGACACATACCACAGAAAACAAGAGAGTACGAATGAATAAACAAGCACAGGGAAATCATGAAAGGGCTACTTTGGTAACCGTAGGCCGAAATGCCAAGTTTGGGCCATACGGGAATCAAGTTTGGGAGGGGGCGTGCGAGGTAAACATTGCATTTCCATGGATTGGCCTTTGGGAGCGTCAAAAGTTCCACCATGACTCTCACACACATTCACGCGTGTTTATTGGTCATTGCTGGTTTTTGCTCTTTCTCTCATGTCTCTCTGAAAAAAGAAAAAACAAAACAGGGGGTCATAACGTCATGGATCATGAGTCATGAACATGGGGTGTCGGACCCCCGAAAAGAGGTTTTATTGAAATTAAAGGTGCTTCAATTACAACAACTTGAATAAGTCATAGGGTTAAGGGGAAGAAAAAGCTGAGAGCGGTGTGAATGAAACTCATGAAATGCCTTATAAATAAATGAGTATTAAAGGAGGAAACCCAAGTTGGGGCACAACCAAGTGTTCACACATACCGGCTTGTTACAAAATAGAATGACATAGAATTAGATGAGGCAAATAGCTCTCAATTAAGGATAGAGAGAGTTCCAATGGTGACTCCACATAACGAAAAGGAAAGACTTCCTTGCAGAGATTACTAATGATAAGTGTAACTGGAACACACAGGTCTTTCCCATAGCTGTAAAAGATGAACCTATTGATGATTCTCCAGATTGAACTTGGATGCTTGAGATGTGAGTTGAAAATGAGTGAGGCGAAAGATCTACAACTTCTCCAACCTGGTGATCAAACATTTATTAGAATAATCAGTCTTTTGAAAAAGAACATTGCATCTTCACTTCCAAATATAATATAAAATAGTAGGCCTAATAACTTTCTACAGAAAATTAAGATTAGCAGAAGTAATTTTTAAGAATTCGAATATGGCATCCTCTTGAGATAGCTTGTATGATGGAAAAGCTTTGGAAGCCCACTTCCACACATGCTGAGCAAAGAAACAATGCCAAAATACATGGACAAAGTCATCTTGTCCACCACATAGAGGGCAATTGGGATTGGGAATCCCCAAATATTGTAAACATTTATCAATAGGTAGACCATGGTGGAGGAGACATTAGAGGAATTACTTACTTTTGGGAATGGTCAGAAGTTTTCAAATATGTTGGAAGAGAGGGATCCAAAATGTTACCACCACGGACACACTCTAGAGAGGATAGTAGGGTTGATCTTAACGTTAGTCTAGTCAATATAAGTGTGTAGAATTTGCCAGGCCCTCTAGATGCTTTTGAAAACATGAGATCCGGGAAGAATGATAATGAGGGGGGAAAAGATCCCATTGACAAAATGGATGCCTTTCTAGAAGGGCTTATTTTTAGGAAATGCTTGGTGAAGCCTTAATTTTAGGAGGGTCCCTATAATATCTGAGGCATCTAAATACTGTACCAACCACTTAGCAACTAGGGTAATTCCTTGCTTATAGGAGTTCAAAAGACCTAAGCCACCCTTATTCTTGGGGAGAGTAACAATATTCCAAGTGACTCAATGAAATCCTTTTTGAGAATCCTTGGAGGACCACATAAAGTTACAAAATAACCATTCTAGCTTCTGGTAGGCAGCTTGGGAGGGGGCCCAACACGAAGAGTAATACACATGGGTGGACGCGCAAATGGACTTACATACAAGGTATTTACCGGCAAGTGTGAGGGGTTTAGTTTTCCATTTGTCAAGTTTCTTTTGAATTCGATAAATAACCTGCTCCCAGAGAATAGAGGTTGAACCTCTAAAATGGAAAGGGATTCCCAGAATCTTAACGATGTCTTGATCCTAAAGCCGCTTCCAATTATAGTTGGTCACATGCTTGTAATTGCCCTTAAAGCTATAAACAGAGGATTTATTCCAATTAATTATGGAACCTGAGAGTGTGCAATATTGTTCCATCCTTGATAAGAGGTGGTGCAAGTTGGCGGCTGTGTTTTTAACTAGAAAAAAGGAGTCATCGGCGAAATGCATATTGAGAAGCTGTTGTTGAGAGGAAGAAAGGCAGACCCCGGTGAGAACTTTAGTTTGAATGTCAAGGTTAATTTGATGACAAAGAAAGTCTGATGTGATGATAAAGAGATAGGGGGCGAGAGGACAACCTCGCTGCACTAACCTATGTATTGGAAAGGAAGAGGTAATGCCAAAGGTAGTGGCTATTCTTGCTGTAGCATCTAAGAATAAACATTTCACCATATGCAATAACTTAGGACCAAAACCAAGTTTGGTCATAGTTTGCAAGATAAAATCCCACTTAATGTTGTCATAAGCCTTGGCGTAATCAAGTTTCACAAGGAGAATATCTTGTCCATCATCCTCCGCTTGAGACCTTTCCATGCCACAACCACATTGTCTAAAATCTAGCTACCAGGCACAAATCCTATTTTTTGGGGAGATATGATTTGGCCAAGAAATGTTTTCAGCCGTAAGACAAGGCACTTCGCCCAAATTTTATACACTACATTAAGAAGAGTTATGGGATGCCAATTGGAGATATCGGTTAGATCCCCAGACTTGGGGAGGAGATGAATTACCCCTTGATTTAGATTGGGCCCAAGGGAACCAGTTAAGAGAGCCTCGTTAACGACTTGCAAAAGATCCTTTCCCACCAAATCCCAATGATTTTGAAAAAAATTCCACAGGAAAATCGTCATAACCAGGATCCTTTTCCCGACTTAACTTGGAACAGGCCTCTTGTAGCTCCACCAAAGTGATATCAGTGTCAAGACTTTGTAGCATAGTGGGATTGATAACGTGAGGATAATTGGGGGTTGCAACCTTGAATGAAGAGATGTCCATTGGGGTAGTTGCAAAAAGGGTTTCATAGTGGTTCTTAAGTAAAGAGAGGATACTATTGTGGTTAGAAATGGTGGTACCATCACATGAGATTTTGTCAATAGCATGCAAAGGGGAAGCAGTATTGAGATACTTAAAAAATTCCTTACAGTGTTCATCTTGAATATTTAACCAAGTGAGCCGACTTTTAGTTAAGTCACTTTGTGCTCGGTACACTTCCCAATGTTGGAAGGCAACTCATGCTCTAGCTAGCTCCTCGTGAACTAGAGTATTGAAGGGATCTTGAGCTAGTTTATTCATGAGATGTTTAATAGTAAGGTGAATTTTGTTGTATTCTTGTTTGGCTCGAGCAATCACTGCCTTACCATACGAACGAGCAAAGTTTTGCACTCGACATAAAGCATGATGCCACCAATTAATCCAACCCACCTGATTTAGGGGCCTAGGTTCAGCATTCCAAAGGTTGGATAGAAGAAGTTGGGTAGCTGGGAAAGAAAAATAGTTGTTGTGTAGTTGAAAAATATGGAATTTTTATCGTTCAAGGCTGTTGTGAATTTTGATAGATATGAAGATAGGAAGATGGTCAGATAAGGTGGCATGGTGATGAACCGTAGTGGTGGAGAAGGCTTGCCAAAAGGAAGGGGTGGAGAGATAGAACCTATCTAACCTGCTATAGATGCGAGCCTGCCCAAGACAGAGATTGCTCCAAGTAAATCTATGGAGGGGAACGCACGTGGAGTTGTCCACCCTGTCAAAGAGGTAAAATATTTTCTTAAAGGTAGACCAGGTCTGATACTCAATATTGGGTAGATGAAAAAACACCCCTTTGAGCTTATCTTGAGGGAATTCTACCATATTAAAATATCCTTTGAATATCCAAGGCACTAGGGGAAGAGAAGTTGCAAGTTCTTGCCAAAGGAGAGCGCGTTCTGTGGAGTCGTTTGGGGCATATATCTAGCAAATGCCAAAAGGGCTATGCAGGGATGAGAAGGTGGCCCAGGAAACTCTATGCCCAGAATCAGAACCACTTTGAAGAATTTTAGTTTTCCAGTAGGGTGAGAGGAGAATGGCCATGCCTCCTTTCCCACTCGCATGGGACGTTGCTAGGATTGAGTGAGGAAGAAACCAATGAGCGAAATAGGATAAAAGGTTGGCTGAGACCTTAATTTCTTGAAGGAGAATGAAATCATAGGAAATATTAAAACTAGATATAAAGTTTCCTACTTGCTTACATCAAAGCCTACCAGTAAGGCCTCAAACATTCCATGAAAGGAGATTCATGGGGAAATAAGGGGTAGTTTGGATGGGAGGTCAACGGAAGGTTCGGAAGTCAAAGCATCAATTTCCTTTGTTCCTGATAGGAGGGAAAAGGAGTTGTTGGTGGGGACAAGGGCCATGGAAGTGTGTAGTGAAGAGGAGTTGGAGGAAGGAGTAGAACTAAAGGAAGCTTTGACTCGTTTCCTTCCACTACCCACCACGAACTCATCCTTCGAGACTGAGTCCTTGACAGCATTTGAAGGGATGACATGGATGGAGGTGTGAGTACCTGAATTTTGTTTCTATAGCTTGGAGGGGTTAGACTGAGAGGAGGATTGAGGATTTTTTGCGAAGGAGATATGAATTTAAAGGATACTGAGGGTGGGTGTAATCGTGTGACTGGGGAACGAGTCTTTTGAGATGCTACAGGTTGTTTCTTCCTCACTAGGATAGGACACACCGATATATGATGCTTAGCCTTATGAAAATAGCTACATGAGTTTGGAAGATAAAAATAGTCCACTTTTTGGGTGAAGAGTTTTCCACCAGCAACGAGGTTTAATGAGGTCTTCTGAAGAGCTATATCTAGTTCAATACAATAACGATGAATTTAAATTCCATTGATCATCGTACAATGATCAAAAATAATAGGGCCTAGGATGCTCACAATGTCCCTCTCAATAGATGAGAAAATAAGTGGAAGATTGGGCAGTTCCACAGAACAAGGAATTATATTAAAATTTGGGTCATTGACATTAAAGTCAAAACTCTAGGTGCCTGCGATTAGGGTTGTGTTCCTTGTTGGAAAATGTTTTTGAGAGAGAGCCTTTTCGACCTGAGAGGCATCAGATAATTTTACCAAAATGAAATGACGAGCTTAGTATCGAGCATGAGAGACTTGAATGCCATGGGGCTAAAGGAGGCTACGGACTTGAGTGTTTAAACTTGGGGACCTTGGTAAAAACCCCACAATTTGAAAAAAGATAAAATGAGATGCGAAATCTTTAGAAACTGCTTCAAAAATATCATCAGGTAAAAGAAAATCAATTCTAGGTGAGGTAGATGAACTTCCTTGAGGTAAAGCAAAACCTGATGAATCTATCATTGTGACTTGCCCACCCCTAGGTTACATACTTTCCTAGCGCCTTTTTGCTACCTTGACTGTAGGAAAACCCTCATCACTAGTGGGCATGTTTTCGTCCTCCAATATTGAATGTCTTGTATAATTTTGTTAGTTTTTATGAACCAAGTCTATTTAGGGTTCTAGAATGATGGCAATGGAGCTTGCAACATCTAATATAGAAAAATCACCTTCATTTCCAAATGCATCGCTTGTTTTCTCTATTGCCAAAACTGTCGTTGCTACCTAGACTAATGCTAGAATTCATGCATAATGGTGTCCATGGCGACAAACAGGCACAACGTAGTGGACAAAAAACCCTCGTCCTAGGCCAGAGCATGCAAGATTAATCTATCTCTCGGCTTGCTTGCCCCTTGAAGGAGGGATGCCAAAACCCTCAACATTGTTCCTCCTTTACCAGCTCCATTTCAACACGAATCTATGAGTCATGAAAATGATACTGAATGGATGCTTTTTCAACCTTTAAAAATCTATTGTTTATGAGCCAATGAAGCCCACCAACAAATGGCCAATGGTTGACCATATGCAAGCTCATGGTGCTTTGGTTTTAGTTTCTCCAGTTTCTCCTTCATCATGACTAGTGCCGATTCGTCAATGTCTTAAAGGTTTTTGATCATCATAGGTGAGGTGAGTTACTAGGCTATGCCTAATTTAGCTAAGTTGGGTTTTCTTATAATGTGGTCATCTTCAACATGGCCTTATGACCACTCACAAGTTACCGTTGAACAAAAGTATTATTTGGTTAAGGCTTGAGGCTTAATTTAATTCTTGGAAAGATTAGAATGAGTAACAAAAGGGTTTTATTTTATTATTGTTATTTTGGTTGTTACAGAAATTATATGTTTGGCTGGATTATGGCTTTTGAGTAAGGAAATAAATTTGATGTCCTCCATACCTTTGCAAATTTTCTTGCTTCAGTTTAATGGTGATATTACAATGTTCTATGCAATTTTTAAGCATTAACAATATTTTGGATTTACATTGTACTTGTTCTATATTCTACAATGTTTTCTTATGATATATAAGATTTACTTAAAAAAAACTAATATATTTGAATTTTCTCTATGACGTCTCCAGCTACAAACTTGTCCCCGCTTTTTTTTGAGGCACACATACCCAAACACATCCAGAATCATGAATCCTCAATTCCTTTCTTTCACAAATCAAATTCTTTTGATGCAAGGTTGGAGAGTTCAAATGAATGAAGATGCCATTCAAGCAAGATGCCACATAGTCATAGTTTTCTAGTTGAACAGTTAGACCTAAAAGCCACCAACTCAGATTGCAATGCTACCAATGTGCATAGTGGATGGCCATAATATATCATTTTTTTGGGGTTCATTGGCAGCTAGGTGTGGGACCTACAAACACATGTTTAAATAATAACAAAATAAGTTTGGTCCTAACTAAGGTGAGTAGAATAGTGGTGCTTTTTTTAAAAAATCATAAAATAAATATTAAAGTTTCAAGTTTTGACTTAACCAAGTTTGAGTATTTTGATACTTGAATTTTTGCTTGCTTTCAAAAGAAGTAGCATTAAAGATACACTAAGGAAGTTTGTATGTTCATCTCACCAACTTTGTCTCAACAATACATGGTATCAATAAATAGGGAATAGAAAGGTTAATGCAAGCACATAAGCACAATTAAAGTTTCAATTTTTGACTTTTCAATCAATAAATAGTAAATAAAAAGATCTAGGCAAGTATGTTGGCACCATTAAAGTTTCAAGTTTCAACTTCCCAAGTTTAAGTATTTTGATTCTTGAATTTTTGCTTGCATTTGAAAGTAATAGCATTAAAAATGCACCAAGAAAGCTTGTATGCACTAAAATTAATGCCTTGTATTTGTCTCTATTGAAACACCACCAAGAAAATTAATGTTGCAAATTGTAACTTTCATCTTTAAACTTGAGGAAAAATTTTATTGTAAATGTAAGATCTGCAGTCCATGATCTACAATTTTGCATACTTTAACTTTTTGAGGTTGAAAAAGGCCTTAGAAGTTGCTATTGCCTCACTTCCCAAGTGGAAAAAGTTACCTCATGTCTATATTTGGGCTTGGGAAGGTTGAAAATGCCTCAAAAATTGCCAAATTTGGCATTTTCATGGGTTTTTGTAGTGGTATAGCCTTAACTACGTTAAAAGCATCTATAGATGATGTTGGGTTTTCATTTCCAACTAAAACCCAACGTAGTCACCAATAAAACCTAGCGTAGATGCACATATCTAGCATTGGAATTGTTGGGATTTTCTATTTTCCATTTTCCCAACAGTGGCTAGTGTAGTCACCCCAAGTCTTTAGCAGTTATAGCATGACTAGCATAGACATCAGGTTCACCACCAGCAATTTCCAGCAACTTCAACATAATCCACCAGCAATTTCCAGCAACTTCAACATAATCCACCAGGGTCAATGTAGTTGGGATGATGTCAGCATAGTCACAAAAGTCCATTTAATATTTATAGTATATGGATGGGCTTTGGTGGCCATGATGTATCCAAACTTACTATAAATGATCACCTACATTGAGAATTGATGACTCTTACACCTACAAATAGACATCAATTTATTTATAATCATGATAATGATGTATAGAGCCTAAAAACAACAATTCTATAGCCTATAAAAACCAAACATGAACACCTTAGTTGGGTTCCAAAAATTGGAGGTAGTTCCATTTTGGAAATTGAAAGCAGTTCCATTCCACAACTTGGAAAGTATTTTTTGCATTTTTACAACCAAGAGTCTTTGTAATTTTGAATCATCTTTGAGAGCAAATTAGTGTCTACACTAGGCATGAGAGACTCCCAATGTGATATCATTGCTTCAAGGCTGGAATACCATCCATGACCATAGTTGTAGATTTAGGTGGGAACTAACAAGAAGTTGTTGGAAATTGGGATTAGAAAGCATCCGAATTGTGAGGTCTGAGTGCACAACATAGCTTGCTAGCTCCAACAGACTTCAAGCTCCATCCAAGTGAACCTCTTGTGCACCTAGCACATAAATCTAAACTCCTTGAACCTTGTACTTTATGCATTTTCCATTTCAATAAAGTTACAATTCATTGTTATGAAAATTTAAGTTTATTTTTTAACTTTTGTGTCTGTTTTCATTTTGAATCTGCAATTCCATTTTTTTTCCGTTTCCATTTTTTTTTAATTTCCATTTACATTTCTGTAAGTCCTTGAGTGATTGGTTAGATTATTGAGGGCACCCTGAATCCCATTTTTTCTGAGGCCCTTAGGATTCAAGGTTAAAACTATTTCAGTACCTTGGATTTTTCTATTTCGAATCAAGCAATCAAATTTTCCAACTCCAATAGTCTTCTGGTGCTAAAAGGAGAGGCTTCATCCAAATTCTTAGCCCAAAAATCCTTTGCCAATCTTTTCTAAATACCAAGTCTATTATGTTTTCAAATTTTTAAAAACTTACAAACATATTCCATCAAAGCCAACATTGCTATCCAAACCCTTTCCCAAATACCCTATTATAGTTCTTATAAGTGAGTTGGTTTTTTTCTTCTTATTGTACTTTCACAGCAGTTGCTGGATTCCTTGGAACTAGTGTAGTTACCTTGAAAACCCAAATCCAAAACCCAATTTTGTTCAAAAACCCAACTATATCTATTGTGAAATTTTGTAGTAGGGCCAATGTTGACACCTCTAGGACTCTAGCATAGTCCTTAGAAAACTCAAAATTTTCATATTTCATTTCTTGAAACCAACGTATACTCTTTTGGTGAAAATTTTCTAGTTTGGTTTTACCAAGTGAAAATACATTTTCCATCACCTACACTAGTGTAGTTGGCTGAAAAATACAGTTGTCTATTGCACATCTTCCAATGTAGACATTGCCATTGAAAATACCAGGGTAGGTAGTGCCAACTTTGAAACAACAACATCCATTTTCCCAAGAGTGGTATACGCCACTTACACTGTAGCAGAAATGTCAATAGTTATTTAATGACCAGATATGCTTCAAAAAACTAGAAAATGACTTTCAACTTGCAATAAAAGAAAATATGGTCATTAAATTGATAAAAAACTCACCAATGCTAGCTTTCCAAATAATTCCACGCTAGGTATGGTAAAGAAGGAAAAGAAAGTGTGTGAGATGATGGGAATCTCACACCTCCTACCTCCACATTGATGAGGGGAAGGCTAAAAACCAAAGTGGAAAGTTGATGTTTTTCCATTAAAACTAATTTTAGCTAGCTACCAATTTTCTTAGCTTGGAAAAGTGGAGGGAAAGCCACCTCACAAAAGAGTTGAACCACCCACTTTTAGAAACTAGGGAAACAAATTTTGGCAATAAAAAGGAAGAAATAATATGGGGGAAAAGATATTAACATTGGCATTGGGCTGTAAAACTCATAGAAAATGCTATGAAAAGCCAAAACCCAACCACCTGCAACTTCCACGTTCTAGTTTTGGTCAAGGGGGAAAGACCAACATTGATTCTTGAAAGGTTTTGGCTGAAAAAATCAAGAAAAATCTTGCAAATGGTAAAGAAAATAATAGATCTAATCATAGAATTTAGGTGAAGGTCATCCTTCTAGCCCCAAGAAAAATAGTTGCAACCGAAAACCTCAGTCATTGGAAAAACCAAGGATCCTTGGTGCAACAATTCCTCAACCCCAAATCCCCAAGGGCTCCACAAGAGAAATGGGATTTGAGGTGCCCTGGCCAGTTCCACAGATCAACTAGGGACTTATGAAATGCAAAACATGGGAATAAAAGAAGAAATATAATGCAAAACTGATAGTAGATCTAAAATAATGCATAGATGATAAAAAAATATATTTTGTACACAAAACTCAAAACTTAAAACTTTATTGAGAAAGAAAATAAAGAATAAGTTTGATAAATGTGTAAAGTATGTGGTCTCCACATTAAAGGAGGGGGATTTGACCAGTTATGAGACATTGTTTAGCCCCAAAAGTGTAAAGTATGTGAAATTGCCCATTGTGGATTACAATTTCATATTTACAATGAAGTTCTGCCTTGGGTTTCATGGGGTGAAAGCTACATGATGAAGATTGGCTATAACATGTAAATTTTTGTGGTGTTTTAGTAGGTTCATGCTTTGTAAATCTCATAAGATATAAGATTAACTCTAGAACCTATGTCTAATAGATCCTTGCATGTTGTATTTCTTGTGATCAAAAAATAAATCAAGTGGCTTTCCAAGTTAGTTCTTTTTATAGAAAGATTTTCTATTTTTATTTAGTTCATAACAGCATGGATTAATATGATAGTTTTAACTTTAGATGAAATTTAATTTAAAGGTGACTCATTAGATGTTTGATATCTAGCTTGTGTGGGTTCCATAGCCACAAATTCCTATAAAGGTTTAGGTAGATTAGTTGACCCAAAAAAGGTACTATTAAGGCTCCAATTTGGAACTACTTGTAAGTTCACTACTCTTGTGACATTCTACTATTGTAGCTATGAAGGAATTTCACATTCCATGAGTGCAACAAGTAGCAATGGATTCAAATCATGTGATTATGTATGCTAATAAAGAGGAGGAGCATAGGATGAAGAAAATTCAATACATGGAGTAGCAATTGTGATACTTTGGAGGGTAGTAATGATGTGCAAAGATATGAGTGGTAGAGCTATTGGGAAATATATGTTGTTGAACATAATACCCGTAAGGATCAAATTGTCTATAGGGATAGTACTATCTTAGCGATGACATCCCCCAAGATTGTAGGCTTGTTACTACTAATAATACTTTTAAAGTTTGAGGTGAAGCCCTACTTGGATAGTACTATTGCTAATGATAGGATTCTCTATAGTTTTCTTAAGGATAAGATGACCTCCTAGGTGGTTGCCACTTGAAAAGCTTTGAATTTAAGGCATAAACTCCAAACTCTTAAAGATATAACATTACAAGACAATAATTCTTTGAATGTTTACATTGATAAACATTATAATCATCATCGTCTAATTTGAATTGTATAGTCTCCTCAACTATAGTGACTTTCCCTTTTTATTGATACTAGTCCTTCCTTGCATTGCTCTTTGTTCTCTTATCTTTATCTTTGACTCTCCCCTATTCTACTTTTCCCTCCATTATCTTAAGTGCTATTTGGAATTTTTCATCTATGGAATTTTACATCTTATCAAACTTTGCTAAGACTTTATAACAAACTTCTAGATGAACAAGATTTTTCTTTGGACTACCTTCTTTAATGATGTTCCTTCATCAAGCTCACAAAGAAAAACCTTCTTTTTTCAAATGGAGGGATTCCTATTATACTCCTTTGCACTTTCTCTCTTTTTAAGTTTAGTTGTCTCTTATATCACTTGATCAATGAGCCTTTGGATCTAAATTACTCTCATTTTAGATCATTGTCCTTGCACATAAATTCCAAGAGTCTCCCTTATCTTATTTCAAAGTCCATCTATAATATGGTATAGTTAATCCCTTTAAGAAAATTCATTGCTTGGTACTCAATGAAGAAGAGAATAATACCTATCCAAGGCTATATCAAAGGACTTGTCCTAGGTATTGTTCTCTCCCTACCTTGATCTTAAAACCTTCCTTGTCCTAGGTATTGTTCTCTCCTTACCTTGATTGCTTGCCAGGGTTAAAAATAACATTGGATGATTTATGTTATTTTTACTAAGGGGTAAAGGATTTTGGCATTGGGATCTACCTAATTGATAATTAGTATTCTACTTTTCTAATTGTGATGTTGGTTGAATGGAAGCCCTCTTTCCTTTGAAAGCTTCATAATAGATCTTCATAAATCAATCTTTATGTAATTTGAAATTTGTGGGCTCATAAGCTCTAAAGATTTCATCAACTTCTTTATAGTCTATTGTTGCTACTTTAACTCCCAGTTTCATTAATGTTTCCATGAGCATTGATGGCATTGACCAGTTAGGTTGTAGCACAATGTCTTCCTCTAGGTCTCTCCATTGCCATTATTTATCTTAGTGAAGTATGAAATTAAAATCGAAATACTAGCAATTTAGATGTTGGTAAACTATCTTCACTTGTTGTGATACATCATCCCTATTCTTATCATACCCTTATTGAATCATTAGCAAGTGGGGTTGTGAATCACACAAGTTAGGGACAATCTACCCTAGGTAGATATATAGAGTTCTTTCCCACAACTTAGAGTGAACAAGGCATAAATTTTAGTTTTCTAGCTAGCATCTAGTACTTGTGGTGGAATAGGGAACTTATCATAACACCCACAAACTAATGTAGGATTTTTTTCATTACTCACATTCATCAAGTAGGCCACATGGATTCACCCTACAAGAAGAATATATCTTTTGATTAATAAGTATGTATTTAAATAAAAT
Source organism: Gnetum montanum (assembly GCA_015680685.1). Lineage (NCBI taxonomy): Eukaryota > Viridiplantae > Streptophyta > Gnetopsida > Gnetales > Gnetaceae > Gnetum > Gnetum montanum. Next base: position 902,665 of record MNCI01006697.1, on the reverse strand, counting down.
ATTATTATTTTCAATTAATGAATCTTTCTAGGGTTTAATAATAATCCTTGAATAATCTTAACTATCTAAAACACTAGTACTAGTCCCTAGTAATGGTGTAAATGAGAAGTGGTAGAGTAATCCTATGTCCAAACATATAAATCACAAGCATTCAAACATAAGTTGGTCAAATTTCATGGTATAATACTAGTTGGATGTCCTAAAGAATTAAGCGTTAAGTCATTGATCATTATCTTTCCAATCACACTTGTGTCAACTCATGTTGTATGGTTAAGTCTAATTAAGGCACATGATGAAAATTTATTATTAAAATATCAATGATCATTGTGTGATTTATCTAGATGAAGCCCTACTTAAAATTGAAAATGACCAGATTTAATCACCTTCAAATACTAAATCTAGATATTATGTAAAGATAAAACGTTTTCCTAGAAAACAAGAAAACTAGGTATCTTTAATTAATTGATTAGAAGATTATAATCAAGTTCTTAAGATCCTCAAACATCCAAAACATTTTAGACTCAAATGATATTGTATATCATGAGGCTTTACAATCATACAATGGCTATTCTCAATGCAAGACACAACCAATAGAGAGATTCTCCCACAACCCATAAATGAGATCTTAACATACAAGCAAGACTAGAACATATAAGTTTACAAAATTGATCTTGGAGCTACAACGTCTATGCACTTACTTAATGTGCTCTCCCACACCTTATCTAATCTCATCCCATAATTCTCTTTTTCTCATTACCATCTCTACAACAATTGGAAATCATAATAATATTTATAGAAAACATGAAGACAAGAAATCTAGAAGTCATTGCTCAACTCACTTGAGGTTTTTCAGTTGTTTCCCAATTCTTCTCACCTTCTCCATGGCTACTTCCATCCTTTTCCAACTTATCTTGTTTTTTTTTTTTCAAATTAGGACAAGTATTTTTGAAATTTTCTCCAGCCATATGGGTTATCTCTAACCTTGGGAAGATGTCTTCTATGATAACCCAACTCTTGAGGAAGATGTCTTTTGTCTTTGGGAGATGTCTCCTATAACGCCAAGACATCTCCTTGATTGGAAAGATGTCTTACCTAAGACATCTCCTATAGGGTGAAGATGTCTTACCTAAGACATCTTCTCCTATACTAAGACATCTTTTCTAAGTCATCAAAAAAATTAGCAAGACATCTCCTCTTAGCTCAAGACATGATCTATCAACCCTAGGCCTTAGCTAAGACATCTTATTCAAGCCTGAAACCTACAACACAAACCATTTGAAAGAATAAGGGAATTAGAAGAGGTGTTTCTACACCAAGTAAAGACTATACAAAGATGCTTATACATAGTAACTGTGAAGTAAGATGATGTCCAGTGATTAATTTTATATGAAAGTTGAAGATTAACTATATACATGGAACTAGTAAAAGCTCTTTTAACTTCTTACATTGATAGATTGGATAAGATGGAGCAACTTAAACGCCAATTTTTTGATGTAGATAATAGGTAAAAAATGTACATGAATTGAAGAAAGTTTGAGATTTTATAAGCTTCTAAACTAGAACCTCTTAAACTAAAGACATTATTTGTTGACCTTTTGGTATGTCAAAATGTTAGAAAATAGAGAAGTTAGAAAACATGTTTGTGAGATCTTGTTAGACTAGGAAAGGACTAAGACAATAGCATAATGGGATCAAGATGAAAAGCATGATGAGATTAGACATGAGCATGTTGAGACCAAGATGAGAGCTAAGGTATCAATATAAAGTGAAAAAGTCTCAACCAAGATTATAAGAATTTGGAAGAAGTCACAGGGATGCACAACATCTAGAAATCAAAAGAAGATGTTCCAATATATGTAAGGACATCCTAGAAGAACAATATATTTCCTAGTTGAAAAGATTGGTTTTAGATTAGAAGTCCTTAGTATCACTAAGATGTTCCAATTAGGATGTCTCATTTGAGACATTTAGATTGAAGTAAGACATCCCCCTTGAAAGCATCTGAAAGTCAATAAGATGTCTCAAGCTCAAATGAGATGTTTCAACTAGTCCTTTTCTAGTAATTGTGTGAACTCCAATGGTTATTTGATAATGGAAAAGGCTATAAAATAAATGATATCTTTATGAAAAAAGACAAGCAATATTCATACAAATATTCCCATCATTGTATACATTTAGTGAAATACTTTGTACTTCAATTCTTGATCATTTTCTTGATTTGTGTATTGTATTAAGAGCCTCAAAGCAAGGAATCTGTAATTATAGCACATTTTCTTATTGACCTTTCTTTTCTCCCTTTGTAAGCTCTATAAGGTTCATGTGCTTCTTGTGAGAAGGCATCTTTGAGCTTATAGTATCTAAAGGATTTGGGTGTGTTTTTGAGTGAAAAAAAATTCAAGTGAAGCTCAAGATATTGTAAAGGTTATGGAATCCTTGAAAACACATTTTTTAGCTTGTTAGAACCTTACAGGGTTGGGTGTGTTTCTATGTGAAAACACCCTTTGCAAAGCTCAAACTTTGTAAAGGTTGTGGTGTCCTTGAAATCACATTTTTAAAGGGAAAATGTTCAGAGGTGGGCAAGGATTCTACCCTATGAGTGTGGACATACCTAAGTTGGGAAACCAAGTACATGTGTATGAAATTTTTGCTATTAATTAATGGAACTTATTCAACACCCCTTCTAAGTTCTCGATCTTCATTATTGACACCACTTGAGTATGTCTTCTAGAAAAATGACAAACTAATAATTGTAAATGTAAAGCTTACAAAACAATAGAAATAAAAATTGTTGATGGTGGTGAGCAAATAATTGACAATATTTTCTTGGTCATATTATGAAATCATAGGAATAGATTCATGCATATGGTAATATTAGATCTACATCAATCCTATAGTTAAGCCCATGTGATAGCCACAATAGAGGTTGAATCTCAAACTGAAGTAAGTTGTTAAGAATAAGATAGAAAAGATCCTTAAGGCTAGGTTCATATACCCTATTGTGAATAGTAAGGGGATAAGTCAAATTGTCATCATACTAAAGAAAGGTGATCAATGGAAGATCTGCATAGATTTTTGCCTATTAAACATGATAACATTTAAGGACCATTTCTTGTTACCATTTGTGAACCAAGTGTTGGATACCATTATGGGACATAGCTATTCTAGATTCTTGGATGGTTATAGTGGCTACAATGAGATTCAAATAGCCTAAGAAGATCAGATCAAAACAATACTCACAAGTTTCTAGGGAATCTTTGTATGTAAGAAGATACTTCTTAATCTCTGTAATGTTCTTGTGTTTTTCCAACACCTTATCCTCAATATCTTCTAGTAGTAAATTAACAATGGTATTGGAGTCTTCATGGATAACTTATTCACTTATGGCTATGATTTGGAGTAAGCATTGGACCATTTAGAGTAGCTTTTGAAATGTTTTGTAGAGACTAATTTGAAGCTCAACTAGCAAAATAGCCACTTAATGCTCATGAAGACATAGTTCTAGGACACCAAATATTAAAAAAGGGAATAGAGATATATCCTAAGAAAATTAGAGTAATCCAAGGAATTACTAGAAGGCCAGAAACTATAAAAGATATCATATCATTTCTATGTATGGTTGTGATCTAGCAGTGGTGCTAATGATGAGTAGTAGAGTAATTCTATGTCCAACCATACAAATCACAAGTGTTCATGCTTTATTTGATTGAATTTTGTGGACTAAGACTATTTGGATCTTCTAGATAGTTAAGCATTAAGTTGCTAATCATTTTCTTACCAATCACACTTGTGGGGGATTAAATTGTGTGAAGAAGTGTGATTAAGGTGCATAATTAAAATTTATTATTAAAATATTAGAATAGTAATCTGATGTATCTAAGAGGAAGAAAGAAATCTATTCTAGCCTAAGCATAAAGCATCCATTCCCAAATTGCCATACACATCTTGAATAAGTATTAACATTACTAGGCTATCAAGTATTCACTATTAGGCCTACCAAGTGTTACTACTAGGATTATCAAATGTCAATATGTTTATGCTTAAGGTTGGTTTTAATTATGTGAATTTACTAAGTGTAATAAAGTAAACATATTTAATTAAGTGCATGAAATGAAAGAGTACTTAAAGTGAATCATAATTAAAGAGAGTAGAATAAGAATCCAAGTGTTGCAATGGATAAAATAAATCTTGATTTTATTTCTACAATGAAAATGTGTCAAGTACATCAACACTTAGTAAAATTATAGAAAATCTAATCAGTCCATGCTACAAGCACTTGGTGAGAAAGTTCTATCTTATATAGGATAAAACTATAAGACTTTGGCTAAAAGAATGATTTAATGATATATATTCATTTATTATGCTTTTGTCAATGTTGATATGTTGATGAAGCAGAGCATATGTCAACACTAATGCATCAATGCAACCCCTTGAAACATTGTTCATTTACTATAGATGTTGTATTGAAAACTTCTCAAAAATTGCAAAACCATTAATGGAACTAACCAATAAAGATGTAGTATTTGAGTGGATCAAGAAATGTAATAACACATTTAAACTATCAAAGTAAAAACTTGGAGAACATATAATTCTACAAGCACTTGATTGGTCTTGATCATTGCACATCATAATAGATGCATCCAATTTTTCTTTTGGGATCATGCTTACATAATTGGATGATTAGAAACATTGATATTACATTCAATGCATAACCAAGAGTATTCCAGGTACATAG
>MNCI01006697.1:854864-897622 GCA_015680685.1 Gnetum montanum | reverse complement strand
ATGTATACTTTATAATGATCAACTCAAAATTCTCTAGGACACTCATGAAAGATATTGTGGAGGCCACTATGTAGAAAGGAAAATGACCATCAGAATCTTCATGGTAGGATACTTTTAGTTAATGATCTTCAAGGATGTCCATGGCTTTGCCAATTCTTGTGAATGATATCAATGAGATGATGGAATAATAGCTAGGTCAAAGAATCAATGATAATAGACCCAACTATTGGAATCCTTTGATCTATGGAAAATTGATATCATATTTCCTTCATACCTATGTCTAATGGAAATCATACATTATTGTTATAGCAAATTATTGTATTAAATGAGTAAAGGTTGTAGCCATAACAGACTATGCATCAACAACTATGATCAAGTTTTTTTAACAATAGATGATAAATAAGTTTGGTGCACCTAGAACACTTATTTTTGATAATGAAACATGTTTTTTAGGTGCTAATTTTAAGAAGTTTATGAGATACTTGGAGGTAAAACATAAAGTAATAACACCCTATCATCCTTAAGCTAATAGTCAAGTTGAGATAATGAATAGATCTTTACTAGGACCATTAGTAGATATAGGGAAGATTAGAACATAAAACTTAATGATACCTTATAAGCCTACTACTTTAGTTGGAAACTTTCTATAGGCTACTCCCCTTATGAGTTAGTGTATGATAAACTACCAAAACTTCTTATCCAAGTAGAGTTATATATACTTAATACAACTTATGTGCTTAACCTCAACATAAGTTTAGCATAAAAAGAACAACTTTTGAAACTCAATGTGCTAGATAGAAATCAAAGAGTGGTCCTCATGATAAATGAAGTACATAAGGCATATATCAAAAAATGAGATGATGCTAATATTTAGTGAGCAAAATTTCAATTAGGGGATAAAGTCCTTAATAGAACCCCACACATGTACCTCAATGAACAAAATTTTAAACAGTATGAAAGGACTGTACATTATTCATTTCACTTTCCAATTATATAGCATGAAAATATATCATCCTAATTACCTAGACAAGCTAATTTTGGTCAACATGCAAGATGTAAAATTTTTTAAGGATTCCCATGTAGCCATAGACTCTAGTGCTACCTCTACTCATGGTCAAGCCTATTCTATATTTTGTGTCCATCCCCTTAACCTTATTATAGGAGAGATACCAATTTGGTATGATATATTGTAAGGATTTATTTTGCACTTTTCCAATTTTTATTTTCTTATGAATTTTTTTTTATTTGGGATATTTTATATCTTGCATTTTATGGTTTAAGTCCTATGTTTTTGTTAATAAAAATGCTACTTTTGTACAAGAAGACTAACTTTGTTATCTAGACTATGTCTTATGCTATCAAGATGATTGGATTAACAATTGTGTACAGTAGTAAGATCTTGTCATCATTATTCTAGTTCATATGAATAAGATATCTTCATCATGAAAACAATATGGTTTTTCATACCTCAAAACTAAAATTAACTCATGCTCATTATGCGTTGAGGAATGGGGGAAGGAATGAAAAAGAGTGTGACATCAAGGAGAAGTGCTAATTATTTTAACTTTTTTTGTGGGTCTTACTACTTCATGTGTTTATGTCATTACTCATGTTTTAATCTCAATGGAAGCATATTCTTGAATAAGTTTTATCTTAACATGTCACTAGAAGACCTATTACCCATGCTTGAAGGTAGTTCTCTAGTTAAAAAATCATAATAATTAGATTAATTTATAAATAAAAATAAAATTATTTTTAAGGTACCACTAAACAAACATGTTACCCTTGTCTAAATATAGACTACTTCTAGAAATCTCAAGGTCTCTTGGACTGGTTTCATCATGTAACTCGAAAGACATATTACCCATGTGTGAAGGTACATCCTTGATGGGATTAGCATTGGCTATGAGGATAGAAAGACATATTATCCATGTTTAAAGGAATCCTTCTAACTAATGGCTAATTTTCTTCAAACATAATTTTTACGTAATTAATTAATTAATAACTACTTTCTTATTTTTTCTTGTTAAGTAATGATATTTCCATGTGGTTGTGGTTGGCCTTATAGTGGTAAGTTCAGGATGATGCAATGTGATATCCTTGATAAAGGTATGGAGTTAGTTTAAAACCTAGATATATAGGTATGATAATAATCTTAAACACTATTTACATAAGGGCCTATTGTAGACATGATAAAGTATCTCATGTCCTAATCTCTATAGTTCCTTCCTAGCCCATTATTCACCTCATTGTTGCATATGATTATTTGCCTAATGGTTTTGTTTAGTATAATGTAGAATTCTTAATAGCAAGAGTTGTGTGAATGTGATATATAAAATTGATCAACATTCAATCTTCAAAATGCTTATGGATACTTTGTGAGATAGTCATATAAGGAGATGAAGTGCTAAAGCCTATTTTGGGAAGAATCTACTTATCTACCCTTTAGAAATCTAGTTTATGCATTACCTCCACATACTCGATCCATCAAAAAGTAACTTAAATTTTGAATGCATCATTATTTTCCTTTCATCTTATTATAAACCTCTCATTTTAGAACCACTATCCATATTATTTATGCTTCACTAGCTTCATGATGTTCTCATTAAGCCTAACCTCATCATTTTCATGTTTAAACTTCTATGACTTTCATTCAACTACTCTTGTTTACTCAAAAAAGATACAAAAATAGGGTATAAATAACAAGGAAAATATTCAACATTAGTTGCATCAATGCAACACTCTTCATCAATGAAGCAACATTGACAGATTAGTGTCAACATGGCACAAAAATAGTATATACATGTGTGAGATGTTAGCCAAATTTTTCCATTTTTGCTTAAACAAGAAGGGATTTTTTGTCATTCTAAGAGCCCAAAGTTTCTATTAGTGATATCTAGTAAATCACAAATCCATTTTACTCATTTAAAACCCTATGTACTCATAGAGTCATACCGTACATCATGGGGGGAGAGAAATCAACAATTCCCAATACTTAAAAATTCCAAGTTTTTAAATGCTTAAGATAGTAATAATATAAATCCTTAAAATATTAATAATTTAATAATAACATAGCTACCTTAAGACTTCCAAAGTAATAACCTGCAAACACTTAAGGATGTTAACACTAAATTTTGTAATAATAGGCTAATTTAAAAATGACCAATGATAATAATGCTCAAACTTAAGCATTTAAATACTAATGAGTGATCATTGATGTAATTATAGATGATGCCTAAAAGAGATCAACAAGTAGGAGGATTTTCATAAAGAAGGGAGAAGCTTCCAAGGTGCATTAAAACTTACCATAAATGGAAACTATGCTGGAGTTAAATGTGCACATGATTTCAATCCATTAGCAATCATGGCAAATAAATTGTAGCAACAAACTAAACACTAGTAGCCTATTTAAACAAAAATTCCAATACTTTGAAAGGACTTTTTAGGAAAGACTCTTGGAGCAATTTTCCAATACCAAAAATTCAAACAATTACCTTATCCATTTTTCAACCAACATAACAAATCCAACTTGAGAACCAACAAAGAGCTTTGAGGTAAAACTTTAGAGCACCTAGATCATGGAGCTGACTATAGGAAGCACTCTACTAGTTTCACCAAGACTGCAACCACTACTCACACAACTCTTTGTGCATTTTAAGCATAAAAAACTTGTACTTCCTTGAACTTTTGTATCTATAACTATTATTATTTTCAATAAAATTTGTAGTTCATTTGTTTTGCGCAAGTTTATTTTTTTTATTTCTCTTGGTTAGATCTACGATTTTTATGTAATTTTTTACACTATTTTACAAATTCTAAGTCCCTAGATGATCAACAAGACCATCCAAGGTGCTTGAAATCATATTTTTAAAGGACTATGAAGTCTGAAGTTAAACTATTTCACCTAGAATTTTTAGTTTTCTAGAAATCAAATTTTTCAGGCATTACAAGAATGAATTCATAATCATTTTACTATCAAAAAAGAATGAGGTTTCTCAGCATACTAACTATTAACCAATCAATGTAATTTATATATAAATTCACTTTCAAACTTTTAGTGGAACATCTACAATAACTCCTTCTAACTTTAATAGAGCCAAGCTAGTCTAGGCTCATTTTAAGAGAAAACATAATTGGTAGCATTGGCTCTGCACATTAGGATATACATTGGGCATAACTACATAATCAAGCATTAAGTGTCTTGAAGATTAACCTTATAAAGGCCCATGATATAGTTGATTGAGATGCTTTGGACCTTACCTTGGTAGTTTGGGTTTTGAAGCTTGGTTCTAAAAGCTTGTTGATATGGTAGGGGTCCTCAAGTATTCATTCATAAACATATGATCCTAAAATCATACTCACATCCTAATTCAAATACCAATTAACAAAAATGCATGTATAAAAAAACCATTGTAAAGCCTCTCTATTAAAACATGAATAAAGATGTTATACATCAAATACAATGAGATATGAGCATACAATACATCTTAAATGATCTAGAAGCACTTTTCATTTAGATTTGTCTACCTCCCACACATAAGCATCAAGCTATAATCTAATTTTCAGCCTCCAACACTAAACATAAGATTAGAGCCACAAACCTCTCCTTAAGAGAAGCCAAATGCTCCTTCTATGACAAACATCAAAGCTAAGTGAACACACATAACCCAACAAGAACTACCTCTTTTAGTTCTCAAAATACTCATGTTGTTGTAGAGCATGAGGCTCAAACAACCTCTCATCCTCTCCCTTCAAGGACAATGGAGATCCTAACTATTACTCCAAGGTTTGTAACACATAATCCCAAGAGAACACTCAAGTAGGTCTAAGATTTAACTCACAAATGGCCAAGATCACAAGACTACAAAAGACTTCCAAGTTACCTTTATTTCATTCTTTTATAATTGTAATTTTAAATTCTTATACATTTTTCATTAAAATTACTTTTTAAAAACTGTTGAGCCACATACTATAAGTTGTTGTGGTTCATAGTTCTTGGTAGTTTCATGCTTACTATGACCTCATGAAATTCACACTTTTCTCACAACCTACTAAAGCTAGAAACCTAAGAGTTAGTTACTTTTTAATGTGACCAAATTATAAGTTGTAGTCTCACGTAGCTGTCTTCTATGAATTTTTGTAAGACATACCTACTTGTAATTCATAATTTAACTAAATTCTTTATTAATTTATCCAAAATGGTAAGTTGTAGGTAATTGTGAGCCACACCTATCTGTAATTACATACATAATGCCAAAAAATGACTAAAATCAACTTTTTACTTATTACAACCAACTGCAAATCACAACTCCTTACAATCTACTACTACCACCTAGTTGTAAGTCATAATGCCTAGTAGCTACTTGCCTAAGGCTAGCAAACTCCAAATAAGAATTCAAAATGGTCCTCAAGTTACTCCCAGATACCATGGACCCTTGTATTCCTACTAGAAGACTCTAACTAAGATATTTCTACATCACTTGTTATCTTCTTTCTTTAATTTGTTAGAGTCCATGTGCAATTGGACGAAGTGTTGTCTAAGTAGTTCGACTTCTCTTGAGAGCTCAATAAAGGAGATTTCCTCTCATCTTATTTGTTTACTTTACTAGCAAATAATCTCTTACACTATCTTATGAAATTTGAAGTTATAGATCCTTTTCACAAAATGTAGGGGGGAGGGAGGAATGTTTCGTTATGTAAGTAATGCACTTATTTTTTTCAAAGCTAATGTTAGATAAGCAAAGAAAATCAAGGAGGCCTTATAGTTATTCAATCATAGGATACAACTGATAATAAATTGGCAAAAGTTAAAAATGTTTAGATTCAATATCACCAAAACCTTTTTTACCACACTGCAAACATTTTATAATGCAAGATAAGAGCTTTTTCTACCTTCTATTTAGAACAACCTTTGTTTATGGAAAAAAAAAATCGAATATTAAAACCTAACATTAGTAAAAATGAAAAAATAAATTGGCTATCTAAATATGAGTTTTTCTCTCACCACTAACAAATTTGTCTAAGTTAGAGTGGTCCTATCTAGCATGCTAATCTACACAATATTTGTAATGAGTCCCCCAACTAATATGCTAGATCTTATTAATCATCTTATACAAACCTTTTTGTGGCAAGATTTTAAAAAAGACATAGATTTCATCTGTTTGCATAAGACTAAGTGGTAAAACTGAGACATGATGACACTTGTGAATAATATTCCATGCAAAATCAATCTCTCTTTACTATGGCCAAGTTGGATGGAAAGGTTTGGTTTGGATATAATACATAATGGATTCATTATTGAAGATGGAAATATGGTAACTTATCTAACAACAAGGCTTAAGGATCAAAGGAATGGAGATTGATTATAAGGAGAAGGATAATTCTCTAATCACTTGGGAGTTGGCAATTTGAATATATTCATGTCAAGCTTTCATGGTTTCCCTCTTAGAGGGACTTAACTATTTTATTCAAGAAATGATTTACTAATGTCATAACCTTTCTCTTTAGTAGGAGAATTTCTATGGTTTAACACATTGTATGATAACCAACTATGTCTATGGAAGTCTTTGATCTTTATAAGGATATGGTAGGTAAACTCTAACAAATATTAGCTTATCTCAATAGGTGGTGTTCACCCATTGATCATGGTTCAAATACCCTTGACTTTCCACATGTAGAATGAAATCTAGGGTTTCTTATATGACTATTGAAATTCAAAACTGTATGGAGAGTTGGCAGGAGATTTTGAAGCTTCATTTAGATCCAAGATTTAGTTTTTTTGTTGGCTCTTATATCATTAAGTAATGCTAATAGTTAAGAACTTACAATGATGAGAATTTCATATGGCCTCTAGGTATAGTCTATGTTTCAATCATGAGGATACACTGATACATCTTGTTTAAGAATATAATTATAACAAAGCCATCCTTTGTATCATAAATAGGATGAAGACTACAATAGTATAATTTTTGTAATTGGTTCTTGCAAGGCTAATGTGGATGTACTATGTATATGAACCTTTGCTTTAAGATTAGGTTACAAGTATGGATGAAGAAAAATAAAAGAATTTTCAATGATAGCAACACATGTCCTCCCTTGATTGAGGTTATTAAAGTCATCTTTCATTTGAAAAGTTGAAAAATACTTGCACAAATGCATAATATTTTCCCTAGTTCATGAGTCTATCAAGTACCAGCCATTGGCCCATGTGAACCTAAGGGATTATGTGGTGATGTCATTCTTTTTCAATTTTAGATGGAATGAGAACCACATGGCCTTTAAATACTACCTAAGATTATGGGACATCTAGGTATTATAGTAGTAAAATGATAATTTCTTTGTAATGGAATGAATAGAGGTTGGCTTTAGCAACTGGTTGTGTGATTGGGGAAAAATTCATTACATGAGCTACTCATGTTGGTGGTCATGAGGTTTATCAAATTTTCAAGATAGGTATTATTCCTTCCTCCTAAAGAATCATTTACAATCATAGTCATATTTGCCAACTTGCTAAGATTCAATATTGCTTTATGGTTTTCAACCTCATCAATGTGTACTTTTGTGAGGGTTGTTTATTATCACTTGTCAACTCATTAAGGTATGATATTACCTTAGATTCTTTGACCTTGTTGATGTATCTATTCTACTTATTAATTAACATATTCATTAACCTAACAAGCATTTATTTTGTTTTATTTCATGTACATTTCATGAGTTGATCAAAGCCTTTCTATCTTAGCCTATTATTTTAATAAAGCCTTATTTTGGATAAAATAAACAATATGATTAATAAGAAAGTGTATAAAATCATACTCAAAGGTCTAAGAAAAATGTGCAAACTAGCAAAGTCAAATAAAAAAATAGGTCAAACAAACATAGCCAAAGGAAGCAATGAATGTTGGGCCTTTTAAACTAAAACTTAAAAAGTAAAACAAACATGAAAATTCTAATGTTAGCAAGGTAACTAGCAATAACCCATTTGCTGAAGTGGTAATTAACATGGTGATCAATAATAGCAGAAAATAAAAAGAATTAGGAGCAGCTTTGTAGCAAAGCTAGCATTAGTGTTATTAGTTGAGATAGTGATTTAAGATAAAGTCATCAAGTTGAGATGAGGATCATACCATAGGTTAATTAGTTGGAGGCTACAACAACAATCATAAGCAATAAGACTATTTAAGAGAATGAAAACTCTAGATTGATACTTTGGGAAAGTAAGTGCATGAAGGATATTCATCAACTAAGATAGACAGTAGTATCCAAAGGAACCAATGGCATTATCAAAAATCCAAAACTTCATAACATGAATACTACAAGCAATGTATTTAATAGGTAGTTCCTCTATAAGGTTGGGGATTGAGAATTTGGAGAAAAGTTCAAGATTAGTAGTGGTAGGGATGGAACATAAGGAATGTTAAAGATAGGAGGGATGGATGTTGTAATGATGGGTTTGATAGCTTAGTGTCAACTAGGATTTTAATGGATGTGCAAGGGGAGTGAGGAACTTGTAATGGTATGAGTAGATACTATATTGGTTGCATGTACATGGGCACTCATTAGAGGAGGTGTGAGTACAAGCAGAGTAGGATGGGTCAAACTCATGAAAGAATACAAATTAAGTGTAGGAAAAGGTGGCAATAAAGGTAGGATCTTCATCCTCAAATGAATGGTTAGAAGAAGGAAAACATGACAAGGATGTAGACATAAAGGAAGGAATATCACTAGAATTAACATCCAAAGTGAGCTCTATTAGTGAGAAAAGGGTGGAGCAAGTGTTATGGCTTTTGATAGGCTTAGAGGGAGGGGCAGTGATAAGCATCAATAAGATGGGCTATGTCAATGCTTGTTTGTCAACATAGCCCCATGAATGTATCCTATAATGTGTTAATGTAGGTATGTTGACGGTGATGTAAGTGTTTCCTATATAAATGCACATACCCCTCATATTTATGGCATCTATTGGTTATACCTTAGCCAAACTCTTATAGTTTCCTTTCGCAAAAGTTAGAATAGTTTCCATCTAAGTGTCATAGCATGGATTTAAGTGATTATATGGCATGTTATTGAAGTGTATTTGTACCTTAACACATTTGTATGAGTAACAATAAAATCAATATTTCTACTATCCATTGCAGCACTTAGACTAGCATAATTCTACTTTTCAACAATTTACTTTACATGTAATTTACATTCTTGTTCTTAAGTAATTTACATTCTTGTTTTTAATTAATTAATATTATCATTCATAAGCAACATAAGTATAACCACTTCGAGCATGATATATTAGTATTTTGTAATCCCAACAGAGGATACTTGGTACACCCAATAGTATATAATTGATAATCCATCGACCTTAATATAAGTTTAGGATGTGTATAGCAAGTGAGAATGGAAACTTTACATTAGGCTAGTTAATTAATAAAATAGTTAATTAGTTAATTAATTTAAGTATTAAATTTTTATTCATTTAATCATTTATCAAGTAGGAGAAAAATAATAAAAAGTATAAAAAATAAATATCATACACCTCAACCACACTTAACCATGTTCATCGATTAGCACAAGTGTGGATTGAAAAGACAATAACTTACAACTACATAATTCACCATTTAGGAATATCTTCCACTTAGGTAAATAAGTCCATGAAATTCTATCAAATCATGTGTGAATGCTTGTGATTCATATGATTAGCTATAGGGACTACCCACTACTCATCATTGGCATCATTTTTGGGGACTCAATTTAGCTAAGTGTGCTAAGTATTATTAAATAGTTAATCCACACAAAGTTTTTGCAAGGAAAATATAAAAAGTTATCTTTCATATAAAATAATAATATTTTTATTATATCAAAGCGCATTTTATCCATACCACTAAAATGGCTTATTCTCGTAGGAATAAGTCACTGCTCCATATCAATGACTTCAATCAACAACATGATAGGACCAAAAGGACTACTAGTGAGAAACCTTAGCAATTGAGAGTAATCTATGCACATCTAGATCCCTGCTATCTAGATTTTGCCTTTATTTTTCATAAGGATGAATAGTTACAGTGAAGGGATATGAAAGACAACATTGTATTACCTCTTGATCAGTCTATTCCTACCATACTCACGACCAATATCATGAAGCTATGAATTGAATTAGCAAGCCTAGAGTGTGAGGCAACAAACCATGCCTCCAATGGCTATCAGCCCATAAAAGCCTAGCTCAAAAAAGATCAATGCATGGAGGCACACTATGAAGCTACCAATGGTAAGAGAATCCCAACGTCATTGTTTTCATAAACATAGAAATGAGGCCCTAATTTCTTCTGAAGGTAATCTCAGTAAACAAATTCTTCTTCTTTTGTTAAGGATGACACACTTCACTAATAATTGCAATTAACCTTAGAGAATAACTAAGATGAGAGGAGGATAGAGTCCAAAACCCAAAGAACATCAAGGCAATGATCTCCTAGTCATTTCTCCAAGGGAAAAGAGAAAGAAAAAGAAAAAAACAAGCAAATGACTATAGGAGAAGGACCAGTATGCACTGATCTCCTAGTCCTCCACCTTCATCATTCTCCTCATCATCAAACTATGACAAGAGGAACCATGGTTGAGATTGAAGAGGGAATGATTGAGATTGAGATGAAGATGATTGGAAATCACATCATAATGATGGAAACCTAGAGCATAGGCAACCCTAAGAGGAAGAGGGACATCATTGAGAACAAAGGCACAACAACTCATATCATAGAAGGCATGGCCATAATAGGATCCACCATGAATGTAATGACTATGATGAACCATTGCTAGCTACACGAAACATGCTCACTATTTTAGAAGTAGTCCAAATTCTTCCCAAGCATTAAAGGAATAGAAAATTTAAATGGCTTGACATGCACAATATCCCTAAATTTAAAGGAGGATATAATTTTCATCCTTGGAATTATTTACAAGCCTTTCATGATGCCTATGCCTTACAGAACATCAAGAATGAATGGCAAAAACTTAAACTATTCCTAGTAATACTCATCAAAGAAGTAGAAAGTTAGTACTAGTCCTTGGAACTATAATCCATTCACTAATGAAGTACAATGTTAGAGTTGTTCAACAATAAATACCAAACATACTCCAGAGTATCTAATCTAAGGAAATAAATCCAAGGATGGAAATAACATAATCATGAATCCTTGGATGTAGCCTTGAACAAGTACTACTCTCTCTTTCATCAAAGGGAGCAACTTCATCACATTCTATTTGGGCTTCAAAATAAAACAAGAGAAACTCTTGGAGTCTATGCCCAAGGGAGACTTTCCAAAATAAGAGTTCATAAAATTTAAAGTTGATTGATTAGGTATCAAAGAAAGAAAGAGAGTTGAAAAAGCAAGAAAGTATAAGGGAATATAATAGGAACCCCTCCATTCACAAAAGGGAGGTATGCTTCCATGATTCAAAGGAAGAAGCACAACTAGATGAACTAGTGCAAAGGAAAATCTTACCGATTTAAAAATCTGTTACTAAAATATTAGCTAAGATGGACAAATTATGGGACTCCTTGGATGAGAAGTTCCAAACTACTCTTAAGATTATGAAGGAGAACATAGAGTAGGAAAGTAGAAATAGAGATAGAAGAAGAAGGAAAGATATAAATAAGAATTACTATTAGCAAAAAGGTAAGGTTATAGAAATTGATGAGGTTACAAGTTCAAAAATAGATGTTGACGAATGTAATACTTATCAATATGAACATCCCAAGGAATGCTGTTCTATAGTGTCACATTTGCAAGAGTCTAGGGTATACACATTGAATCCAAAATTGGCAAAAATGGAATTGGCATGATGAGTTCCTTTTCTATATTCTCACACAAGAGACTCCAAAATAATGGGACAATAAGAAAAAATAGTAGTTTCTTCACTAGGTCACGCATTACATGAAAATCCAAGGTAACCTTTAAAAGGTCTACACTAATGGCTTAGTTCAATTTTATGTACCTGATGCTAATCAATTAAGAATCCTCCAAGATGCTCATGAGGATTCTTGTGAAAACCACTATGTAGGAAGAAGGATGGCTACAAAGATCCTCATGGCAAGATATTTTTAGCCAACGATATATAGGAATACTTACCATTTCTCCTATTCATGAGAGCAATATCAATGAGATGGAGGAATGACTATATGAATGGAAGGGCCTCAACGGTGAATCTAACAATTGGAACCTTTCAACCTTGAGGGCATTGACTTCATGGGAACCATCATGCCTATGTCAAATGGAAAGGCTTACATCCTAGTTGTTGCTGACTACTACATAAAATGGGTTGAAGTTGTAGCCATATCCAACTATACAACTACAACTACAACCTGGGTTGTACAAAAATAGTTGGTAAATAGGTTTGGTATGCCTAGAGAACTCATTTTAAACAATGGTACACATTTTACAAGGTCTACTTTCTGAATGTTAATGCAACACTTAGGAGTACAACATAAACTTACAATCCCCTATTACTCCTAAGCTAATGATCAAGATGAAGTTACCAATAGGGAGCTTATTAGGATTCTAGCATGAATTATTAGTAGATATAAAAAGGACTAGAGTACAAAACTTAATGATTCTCTCTCGGCATATCATTCTACCTGGAAGCTTTCTATAGGATACTCTCCTATGAGTGAGCGTAAGAAAAGTTTTCTTTGAACTCCATACATTCACAGTTGCCTATAAGCTTGACCTATACATTAATCTAGCCCTAAAAAGAATGTCTGATGATACTTAATGTGCTAGATACAAATAGTCCTAATGATGAATGTAGTCCACAAGGTACATAAAAAATAACATCATGATGCATAGATAAGAAAAGTTCAATTCTAACTTGGCGATAAGATTTTGTACTACAATCTCATGCATGTACCACAACACACTAAAATCATACATTTGAATTTTCCTTCTGGGTTCATGATCATTTACCATCCTAACAACCCTCACAAATAATTGTTAATTAATGTGCAGTAACTTAATTCATTCCTGAAACCCCGAGAAATCAGTAACACTAACACCTCTACGTAGGAACAAGCACACTATTTTTCAAATCTCCTTCTCTCAACTTAGTCATGGAAGAAATGGTCATTCATCCTAACATCCTAATAAGGCTAACCAATTTTTCACATTTTTGTTTTACAACATTCTTTATATGTTTTCCATTTTCTCAAATATTTTATATATTTATTTTCTTTTCTTTTCCTCTCTATTAGTTTCATCTACTTGTGTTGAGAATCTTTGATTTTTTTATTGCTATTGTGAATTTGGAAAATTATTCAAGGAAGCTATCAATGTTATGATTAATTAACCAAAAGGTCAAATTTCGTCTTGGCACTATGTTATCTACTAACAATCTGTCAATTTTCTGGTGGTATCAGGTAGTGAGTTCATGACATACATCCATTTCATTGGTTCCATGAGAAATTAATATCCTTAGAAACATGAAGGTTCTCTCACATTATAACTAAAAAGTAAAAAATGATCTTGTTACCCAATGAACTAGGAGCAAACCAAGTGGAAATGGAAAGGGTGTGATCTCAAGAGGATTTAATGTCTTTTTCTCTCAACTTCCTTTAGCAATTTATATGATACTTCATTGGTATATCATAAAAAGAAAGCATTTCTTTGCATGGTGTGGTTCCCATGAAAATAAATAAATAAACAAAAATAATAGGAATTCAAAGCACATCTCTTAGACTCAATAATGGGATATAAGCACTAGATATGGGGCTAGAAAGATGTTTACCCATGCTTGAAGATATCCCTTTAACTAAGGTCCCCTCTACTTCCTCCTTCTCTTTTTTTCTTCTCTTGGAATGATGGTTCTCCTTTTGGGTTATCATGAAATTTTAATTGGCAGAGAGGGGGAATATGTTAATGCAAGGTCACTATAAGTGGAATGGACTTGGTCTAGATTTGGAATGGATTGGTATCGAATCATCTTAATCATAATTTTCACCATGAACCTCATGTAACTAGGATGTCAATTATCTATCCACCATTCTCTCTCTCTCTCTCTCTACAATTTATTCACCTCATTTATTTAATTTTTTTTTAAATAGCATAGCTTTAGAATAATTCCTTTCATGGGTATGGAATTTAACTTAAAATAACCATTCATCATCCTTGGTGCCCACGAACTCCTTGCAATGAAGGTATGCAAGGGTATAATAGGCATATTCTTGCTTTAGGGAGAACTCGCTTACATCCCTTTGGTCTATCTTAACTTAAATTCCCTAACCATGGGTTGCTTGATTAATTAATCATCTCAATAACATTTTTACATCCAATCCTGCTTTATTTAGCATCAAAACATCCATAAAGAACTCATCCACTGCAGTCAAATTACTTCCATTTGATCAAACCTATCCTCTTTCATGTTGTTGCCATTATTCTACCTCTTTTTGGCTTTCATATGGCTCTTGTTTCATCCCAAAACTTGTCCAAATTTCCTCCATTTCTATATGGAAAAGATAGCTACAAATAGCTGCATTGATGCATCCTTGTCAACACACTATAAAAAGCCTATAATACGAGTAACACTTAGTTTATTTTTCATCATTTTTCCAAAGTACTAAAGGAGTTTTTATACTTTTAAAGCCAATGAACCTTTCAAGCACCATAACTTCTAAACTACTTACCTAATTTCATCTAATTTTTGATCTCAAGCTATCAAAGGTACATTTTACATAGTGGGGTACATAAATCTTAGGTTTTTCACAAAAAAAAATTTCAAGATTTTTCTAACTCCCCATGATTAAAATATTAAAATAATATTAAATTAATTACCATAAAATATTAAGACCAACAAATAAACTTTATTAGCTAGGAATAGTAAAAAAATACCGCTAGCCTTCAATCATAAAATAAGAACTTACTAATAAATGTCTAATGCACAATAAAGTAACATAACCTAATCTAATGAAGAAAGGTATTCAAAGGAACAAAGGTTATGAACTACAAAGCTAATCATGAATTATGTTTATGATTGCAAATGCTACACAAACTAGGACCATAAGAAGAAGAGCCATTGTAGCCTAAGGAGAAGTGACCTTGAGAAGGAAGGGACCAACAACAACAACAATAACAACCCCAAGAACAACCAAGGGAGGTGATGCATGCTACCAAGCCTCTTTGAGAATTTCGAAGTGGAATCTATTAGGCAAATTCCTACTATAGAGATGGACCAATCCAGGTAGGACAAGGCCCCTATACTAAGACCTAACCTAGAGGTCACATTCACAGAGGCCTACCTAGAGCAAATCAAAATTTTAGATCATTCATAGAGTTGGTACTAGGAGGTTAGAACATAGTTACAAGGGTCTCCTCTATGGTCTATTCTCTCCAACAATAAAGAGTGGTACATGGGGAGACATAATTATTTTGGAACAATTAACAGGAGATGCATAAGTGAAAATGAAAGAAATCACCTAAAACACCACCAAATTCACATGTTGTAACCTTTGTAGCCCCATCCCATGAAACTCAAGGTAAATATTCTTTGTAAATGTGAAGATTGTAATCCATGAGGTGAAATCTCACATAATTTATACTTTTGGCACTAAAAAGTGCCTCATAAGTGGTCCAAGCCTCAACTCCCAAGTGCAAAAAAGTTACATAGTATTTATATTTGGGCTTTGGGGGGTTAAAATGCCTTTTGGGATGCCAAAATTGGTATTTTGATGGGTTTTATGGGGGGGTATAACATTTTATACGTTAAAGAAACTTGCATGAGGGTATAACTCACCTACCCCCAACATGAAGGGATGTGATGGCATCTATGCCTAGCATGGAAGGGTGTGATAGAATCTATGCTTAGCATAGAGGGGTATGATCTTCACCTACCAACATTGATACATCAAACCCCTTCCCCCCCACCCCCATCCCCAACATTGATACTTCATGGCCAAGAT
The DNA here is from genome assembly GCA_015680685.1 of Gnetum montanum. NCBI lineage: Eukaryota > Viridiplantae > Streptophyta > Gnetopsida > Gnetales > Gnetaceae > Gnetum > Gnetum montanum. The sequence continues at coordinate 881,691 of MNCI01006697.1, read as the reverse complement.
CTCAAAATAACATCAACTCTAGTGAGGACCTTGCATGTCAACATTGCAGTTGGAAGGCCTAGTGATGAGTGGCAAGGTACCCCTACACTCAACCATATGAATATAAGCATTACACATGCGATTTGGTCGAACTCTGAAGACTAAGTGCCTACACACCTCATGGAACACTTAAGGTTAATCATTCATTGTCTTTCCAAACTTACTTGTATTTGTCATGATTGTATGGTTAAGTAAGTCTAAGGTAGATGATTTTTATATCTTTTCAGTTTTTATCTCCTATGCTGATAAGGTGAAGGGTGAAGAGATTAATTAACTAACTTTAACTAACTAACTAAGCTTTAATTAACCTAGCATCAATATCCATTCCCACTTACCATTCACACCCTAAACCAATGCAACCTTGGTTACCAAATGCTATTTGTCACTAGGATCACCAAGCATAACGCACGTGCTCAAAGCGGTCGTATTGAATGCACTTAACTAGGAGAGAAGGGTTGAGAAAGATTTAATGAACTAATGAAGCAATTAAATGATAAACAATAAATAACAATAAATAAATTCCTATTTAGCCTATTCCATGCATTGCAAGGTTTATCCAAGAAGTTTGTCTTTATTGTTGTACACAATGTTGTGTTCAGGTACAATGTTTGCTTGAATAAAGATCTGTTCACTTTGGAGCTCCTACTGCGGACACATGGAAATTATTCTATCTCTGGAGAGGTAAAAATGCTAGAGTTTCGCTATGGTCTAGGCCTAGAATTAGAAACAAGGGAGAGCCGTCTCTTATTTATAGATTTGACGGTGCACTACGATATCATGTACACGATATCGCAGGGGCAGACGCGATATCGCGTACGCGATATCATGGCAGACGCAATATTGTGGCCCATGTGATATCACATCCCATCATACCCCCATGACTAAATAAAAACTCGTCCTCAAGTTCCTTACAAAATATTGGGACGATATGGGATTATTGACTCAAATGGAACTAATGGTGAATGACATGAGATGTGAATGAATCATCATTACAAGACAAGACAAAACTAGTGTTCATGACAACAAGAGTGAACACTTTATACATTTGACATCAGACCTCATTTGCTAGATGAGAAAGAGATAGAGAGAATGAAGTTTTGTTGCTGCCAATGCCAAGATTGCACCTTTCGTTGTCTATCCATAAGCACGCCATCGGTCTTGCTCCTTGCATAGCTACTTTCATCACTACTCCATTCCATGTGTTCCCTTCAGATCCTATCCATTATTATATGATTTCCATCTGCACACACAACATAGTCTTTATATTAGCAAGGTTAAATGAATCATAATGCAATTGATACATTGATTCGGTGTAAGGTCCATTGGCTGAGTTGTGATATGGTTGATACGGATATGGAGATATAATATTGGTGACTATCGAAGGTGTAGGGGTTAAGAGAAAATCAAAAAAATTGGACCAGGACCCCCATGACTAAGAGCGAACCTCCTGTAGCGATAGAATGAAAAAAAAAGATAAGGAATAAGGAAATACAAATAAAAAGAAACAATGGCCACATCGATAAAATGGATGTCAAAGATGGATATGAACAAATAAATGTTGATTGAAAAAATGTTTAAAGGAAAGAAATTAATGGATGCACCAAATAGGAATGTCGGTGGGTCCTCCCCAAAGCAAGCTCATGCCATTAATGCCCTAACAAACCCACATTCAAAGAGTCCATAGGCTTTGGGAATGTCATTTGGAACAAGAGTTAAAGTCTTAACCACAAGCATTTACCAAAAAGAAAACAATGCGTCAACTAAAATATACACTAATGATACAACCGGCAATGAGGTGAACAATGGAGAGAAGGATGGGGAGAAGAGAATGGAATGGAATCCCAAGAACAAGGTGGTGTATAGCCCCTTGTGTGTTTCATGGTTAATGTGACTTAGCAGATCCCATTCCAAGTCTGGCCTTAAACAACCCACATCTAGTGACTTGGCATTAATGCATTTGATCAATCCATTCCCTTGAAGTAACAAGAATGCCTTCCTAAAGAGCCACCACCATTCCGACGAAACGAAGGAGGAGAGAATGGGAAGTAAGAAGGGCCTTAGTTAGAGAGAACATTTTTATTTTAGTTCCATAACCAGTGCTTGTAGCCCAAATGATTATTTCATCTAAGGTGTGTGCTTTGAATTCTCACTATGTTTTTTTTTTTTTTCATTTTTTCTCTTTTCTCTCTTTTTTTTTTGTTTTTGTTTTATGTGTTTATACATGAGAACCACACCATGTAAAGACTTTGTTATTTTTATTAGCTCAGCTTCCCGATAATGGGGTAGTGTTAGAATGGGATGGAAGACTCAAGAAGAAAACATCAAAGCACCCAAGAGAATGGCCAGCACAAATGCATCAAATCCCCTTGAATTCACACCCTTTTCAATCCTTAAGTCCTTCTTTAGTTTGAGAAATACCCAGTCACTGGTTTGTTGATAGTTCTTATTATTGAGAAAGGAACTGTACAGTTCCAAGCCAAGAGAGACCATAGGATTTTATGGTTGTATGGATGAAGTGGACTCATTGCCTACTATATCAAAAGAACCATACCTTAGTATCAACATTATAACTTAAAGGTAAAAACCAAACATTAGCAATCAATGGAATATAGTTCATACCATCTGTGGAGCACTTATTAAGTGACGAACTTAACGAAAAATAAATAAATAAACACACAAAGAAACAAAAGAGTATAACAATGTTACAAAACAAAAACTTAAAAGACAAAAAAGATAAAACAATAAATTAAAAGGTGAAAAACTGGAAAACAAAAAGTTGAAAAATTAAAGAATTAGAAAAATATTTATTAATTCTATGTTGTTAGAATGGAGGATACCCCCATACCAAAATGGTTGAGCATGACTAGAACCAATAAATGGAAGATTAGGATCCTTGCGTATTGGAAATATTGGGACCTGGTCATACTGACTCCATTGGGGTTCACACACTTGATTATAGTAACCATAGTGGGACAAGTTATAAAATGTAGTTTCCAGATAACGAGTTGACCCACTATGATAATTGGGACCATTAGATGATATGCAAGGATCAGAATGTTGCCCTCCATGGCTGTATTCATTGGGCCGTATGGTTGTTGGAGTGTTAAGTGGTGGCCTTGATGAGGTAACATGAGGCATTGGGTTTGAAGAGGAAGATGCACCACAATGTTGGGTTTGTGCTGAGTTGGCGGATGCAGTATTTCCTGAACTATGGTGTCCCTTTCGATGATCATGTCTAAAGAAGGGATGCTTTCGATGTTGTGAAGGACCTCCATTGCTATTGGGAGTAGCAACATGAGTAACGTTTGCGGGTTGGTGCTGTGGTGCAAAAACTTTGAGAATAGTTGGTGGCGATGTACAAGGAGGGAAAGGATCAGAATGTTGAAAATTAGGAGAAGTGTGAGGTACAAAATGTGGTGGTTGTGTTGAGGACATCGAATGATAGTATTGAGGAGAATGATAATGCGGCTGTGATGTAGGAGGGGATGAAGTATGAGAATATTGAGGTTGAGGATAAGTGTGATAAGTGTAAGGCACATGAGGTGGTGATCTTGTTGGAGAGGACATGGGTGGATAGTACTAGGAAGAATTATAATGATGAGGTGAGGTAGAGGATGATGAGCTTGATGGAGAAATAGGGTGTTGAACATAATAATAAGCATTTGGCATTGGGACATATGAAGGGTATGGTCCAGTTGGCGGTGGCCTCCCTCATGACTAAGTTTTTTTCCACCGTGGTTAAACCAGATATTTCTATACGAAATCTGGATGTAACATTCCTCCCCAATGCTCATGTAAATGTGACAAGACTGAGCATTGGCCCTTGGGGTGATCATACAGACAGACGTTACATTGATATGTGAAATTGGCAGTTGAGCTCTTATTCTTATGATCTTCTACCCTTTGTTTCGATTGTTGCATGGTGTCTCGTCCTGTTTCTCAGTTTGGCATAACTCTTCCTTTAATGATGTTGGCATATTCTCCACATCTTTCATGTACCTAGTCCACCATCCTATTGCCCTTTGTCTCAAATTCATCTAATGATTGTAGGATGGGAAAAGGTGATTCCACCTCCTTGAAGTCAGTCGATTTCTCCTCTTTATGATTATGGACCCTTGTTAAGTTGAGGTTTTGATCCTGTTGAGAACTTTCAACATTCTCCCATTTGGCTAGTTCTCCTTCTTATTTTGCTACCCCCTTAATAAGCTCTTGTAATTGATGGATTTGTAGTTTGTATAGTTGACCTTGGGCATACATTCCTAAGGTCTCTCTTGTTTCATTACGTAGCCCATCAATGATATGATTCATTAGCCTTTCTTTGGAGAACTCATGGCCTGGACAGTTGTTTAACAATGTGTAATATCTTTCTAAGGCCATGTCCAAAGGTTCATGTTGTGCTTGTTTTCACTCTTGGATTTGTTTCCTCAAGGCTGACACTCTTGCATAGGTTTGATATCTTTCATTAAAAGCTTCTACCATTATTGGCCAACGTCGTATTGAATTTGGTTTTAACGATCTATACCATACTTTTGCTTGGCCAACAAGTGTCATAGGGAAGAGCTTACGTTTTTGCCACCTATTATCAATGTTGTTCCATGTGCATGCATCATAGAAGGCTTGTAGATGATGTTGCATATCTGAATCATAGCCTCCTAGAAACATGGGAAAGTTGTTTAAATCGATCCTAGGTAGACGACTCTCTTTATGATGCCTACATGAGATTCGAATAGCCTCTTGTATTTGCGTTGGGCTCCTAGTGGCCAGCAGGGGTTCATCGTCATCAGGTAAGTTGTGCGTTCATGTGTTGGGACGATGTTGCCTTTGTTTATGTTGGCGTTCTTGATTTCCTTTGTGAGCTCGATTTTTAGTTCTATGTCGATCCCTTGAAAGATAGTCATCCGTATCACAATCTGATGTTGAAGGATTAGAGGAATAGAAGGAACTATAAAACTCGTTATGACTTTTGTAAGCCTTCCAATCATCCCCAAGCAAATTCTTGTTAATTATTGAGAAGGTCCTAGGCCTTTTGGGCCTCCTCATTCTATGGGATGTCTCATCCTCACTAGAGGTGTCAGAGTTGGATGATGAGAGTCTTTGAGTATCGTTGTGGTCTTCATAAATGTAGGGAACTCCTACATAAGGTTGAGTACTCCAATCTTCATTGTCAGCTAATTCGTTGGTTCTCCAATGAATTTCCTCACTAATTGTGGCAGTATCGTGGTCTTGTAGGAGAGCCATGGTTGTGCAATTGTGTGTGAATTTATATGTGACTTTCTATAATGATTTCTTCCTAAAAGATATATCATTAAGTCCTATACAGCAACCATGTATGATATAACTAATCTAGATAACTAGCACCATCCCCGGTAATAGTGCCAATGATGAGTGGTGAGGTACCCCTACACTCAACCATATGAATACAAGCGTTACACATGCGATCCAATTGAACTCTGTAGACAGACTAGTTGTGGCATCTAGATAGTTAGCCTTAGGTCGTAGTTTGCTATCTTCCCACCTGGACTAGTATTATCTTTGTCACGTATGGTTTACTCCAGAGTGAGGTGTATGATGTGGTTCCTAATCTAACGCTACTCCTGAAGGCAATGGAAAGTAATATTAACTAAGCTAAGAAAGAAAGGGTGAGAGAGAATCTAGATAGCCTAAGTGTGATGAGCATCCGTCCTTAATCATTTGTACACATCCTAAACTTCGTGCACGACTACCACTGGGATCACCAAGCACAGATCCTAGGTACACTACTAGGTTACCAAGTAGTTACACTTAAATGCTCGTGATTAAATCGTACTCATTCCACATTATAAGGAGATAAGGGTGAAGAGAGATTAATAATCTAGGAAAGAAATTAAACATTCAATAGTAATTAAATCCTATTTAGCTTAGTCCACATGCTGCAAGGTTTATCAAAAAGTTCATCTTTATTGCCGCACGCAAATGTGTGCTCAAGTACAATTCGCTCGAATAGAGATCCATTCACTTTGAGAATCCTACTACGGGCACATGGAAATTATTCTATCTTTGGAGAGGAAAAAATGCCAGAGCTTCGCTAAGGAACTAAACTGGGATGGAGAACAAGGGAGGGCCACCTCTTATTTATAGATTTGACGGTGCACTGCGATATCGCGTACGCGATATCGTAGGAGAAGATGCAATATCACGTACACGATATCACGGCCCATGCGATATTGCATCCCATCACCCCCTTACTATGAAAATTGGTAGCTTTCCAAAGCCATCTTTCTGTGGAAATTTAAAGTTTCCACTTTGGGTTTCAACCCCTTCCCCTCCACCAATGTTGAACAAAAAGATGTAAGACCTCCCATCTTACCTACTTTTTTCCCCCCTTGCTACACCCCAGCATAGGTGTAGCAAGGAAGCTAAGAGTGAATGGAGTATGATACCACCTATTTTCCATTTTTAGTAAAGGGGTATACCCTCTTTGGCAGCCACTTACTATCTATAGTAAGTAACCTGTTTTCAACTATTATTACCTTTTTCTCATCCATTTTTAAATTTCACTTATTGGAATTTGCACTTTATTTAACCTTTTATGATCTTATTTAGTCATTTTAAGAATTTTTTTACCATGTCATTCCAACAATCAACCAAGTTGCTTTTCCCATTTACTAATGGGTTCAACCAACAAGCCATGAGGATATACAACCCCAAGGATCCTACTATGATCAAGTGTAGGTAGTCCTTGAGGCTTAGGGGGGAAATTCCTAAATTTTTGGTCATAAATGAATATCACTATAACTACATTTGTGCGAAAATCTAGACTAGCATGTTAATCCATAGGTAAAAGTAGAAGCTAAAAGAGATCATGAGCTCATACACCGAGATGGAAAGGAATACATTCCTTCCTTGTATGACCACATATCCCTAATAGATGTCTATGCCAGAATCCTATCTCAACTAATTGATATGGATGAAGAGGATGAAAAGCATAGCTTAGAGAAGCAAGAAGAAGAGGAGGATGAGTTCAGAGTGGAATTCAAGCCTGAAAACATCCTGGGTGGGTTGTTCCAACAAATAACCCCCAAGGCCATAGTGCCTTCCTCTACCCCCTTTATCTCCTCCATGGGCTAGATGCCACCATCATCTACCCCTTTCTACCCAACGATGTTTGGACCTACACCAATCATTGCTTCACACCCAGAAAAATTAGTGCTACATCCCATCACATTTCATTTCTCCATGTCATTTGCCACCCAACCATGATCTATATAATCTTTGTTAGTGGTTGTCACCACCACCAACTTGTTGATCAATCAAGTGGAATCCACCATGGAACCCTAAGCAACCCACAGGTCACACACCCCTTTTTTTCTATTTGTACCATAGATATTGATACAAATGTCTTTCTCCTTCTTTGGTCCATTGACCATAGCAATAATGCAACCTCTCCCTTCTATTCTACATTTGATAGTGAGGCCACAAGCCTTCCAACAAATGCCACAACCATATTTGCAAACGCTATAGCCAACAAGGGCACCATAGGCCCTAGATTAGGCCTTCTACATAATCCAAGACTTGACGAAGGAGTTGAAGAGGCTTAAAGCCTCTACATCTCAAAGTGTTAAGATCATGAACTTTTATCAAGATGATTCCATCAATCCTATGGTTCCACCCTTGATACTTCCTCCTAGTGTCCCTATTCCTTAATTTAGCAAGTACAAAAAAAAAGATGATCCCAATGCTCACCTTATAACTTTTTGATCTAAGTGCTTATTGTTGCAATCATGGCCACACACCATAATGAGGATCTTCCCTATGTCCCTAATAGGGAACATGCTTGACTACTACTATGTCTTACGTAGAGGATCTATACCCTCTCTCGAAGACCTAATATACCAATTTGTTAACTGCTTCAAGTACAACTTAAAGCCCAACACACTTGACCAGCTAATGAAGGTTAAACATGGACTACTTAAACTGGTACATAAGTTCATCCAATAATGGAATGATCTACTAAATGAGATACTAGGGCCTATAGCCAAAACCCATCTTTTAGCTATATTCAAGGGACTGATTAATGATTTTATCAAGCTGAAAATGTACTACCTTGATCCACTACCACTTAGTCAAGTGTTCTTCTAGACCAAAAACATAGAAGATGTTGCATAAGCTAGTCATGACCCTACTTATGTGGGATATAAGAACCAACACACATGAAGGGACAAAGAGAGAGATAATAAAAAAAATGTAGTTATGGTCATGGTAGCTAAGGAAGCCAAAATGACTAACTAAGGGCCAAGGAACAACCAACTTAGAGCCCTTGCTAACAACCATGACAACTAGCCATCAACCTATGGGACCAATACATCAACTACTCCTAGGCCTAGCCTTGAGCAGAAGGATAGGACAAAATATACTAGTTTGTGTTTAAAGCTATCTAACCTCTTGGATCAACTATTGAAGAGTGGAAGGATCTAGTATAAGTAGACGTTTAAAGGTACTTGTAAAAAGCATGAAAGGCTATGTGAAATAGCCAAGGATCCCACTTGAGCAACCAAGGATGATCCCTAGTTGCCTAAGTATTTCAAGCTCAACCACTTCATCCACTACCATCAATTTCTTGGTCATGACACCAACTTCTACCTTGTGCTAAAGGATGACCTATAAAAGATGATAGATAGGGGCAAGTTGATCTTTGATGCATCTAACCCTATCCGACCCAAAAAATAATTAATGCACATGTACAAGAACCCATTGAACACTAATAACTGCTCATACATTATATCGAAGTTCAACATTGATGATAATGAGAGACCTACAAGTGAATCGTTTGTGGTTTAGGTACACCCTCATAATGAAAGGGGCTCTTCAGCTTCCATTAGCTCAAGATCTCCTTTTGTTGTAAAGATACCACCACCTACACCTCTCAAGGAGCCTTTTGTCACCAAGGTGCCCCAGCCAACCACAACCCAACCAACCCCTACAACAACACAATGGCCTCTTGTCATGGCTAATGTCATAGCTTCTTCCTCATAGACAATAGATGATAACCAAAAAGACTCAACCAAGCACAGGAAGAAGCCTAAGTAGAAGCCTAATAATAAAGAAAATAAGCAATCCAAGGCATAGAATGAAGTGGGCCCACTAAAGCCTAGTACCATATCATTTGTGCCCATGACCTCATCAACTCAAGCTACATCCAGAAGCAAACCATGGTAGGAGGTTAAGATCCAAGGCAAAAAGAGAGAGGAAAAACCACAACCACAACCTAAAAATTAGGTTCACATTTTGGGATGCATGGAGGAAGTTAAGCACAATCGAGGCAACAAGCCCATGGCCAATGACAAAAAACTTCCTAAGTGCAATGGAGTAATTCAAACAATCTCTTAAGTAGAAAGACACAACCCTAAGCCTACATGACTTGGTTATCACTTCTACTACACATTGTGAAGCATTTTTCAAAATGTTAATTTCTATCCCTGTTAGTGAGGACATCATTGCTAATGAAGAATCCATCCATGTAATGATGCTACCTTCTTTGCCTAAGGAGATAAAGTCAACATCGCTAGTGTTTCGTGATATCGCAATCAAAGCTACTCCCTAAAATGATGATGTAACCAAGGCTCCTCTCTTTATCACTATACAAGTTGGGTAGTACAAGGTGCATTGGATACATGTAGATGATGGGTCTACAACGAATGTTGTCCCATGCACCATAGCTGAATGTCTAGGCTTAACTAAGCAAATTCAACACACAATAACATCAACACTCAAATCCTTTAGTGGAACATAGGTTGTTGTTAAGGGTTCCATCTCCTTGGACTTTGTGGTAGGGGAGCAATTTCTCAAAATTGCAAATTTCTTGGTGGTAGAGGAAACACCAAGGTTCAACCGCATCTTAGGTAGGCCCTGGATAGCTTAATTATGAGTTGTATCCTATTGATCCACTAAGAAATTCACCTTCCTTACAAGGGAGGTGAAATCATCATCCATGGTGATAACGTAGATCCCCTAGCTATTAACAACATAGACATCAAGTAGGGGTTTGACGTGGAGTTTCAAGAAGAAACTCCCAAACACAAAGGTAAACAACCTGAGGAAGCTGAGAAAGCTAAAGACAATAATGATGGACTAGAAGACACATTGTGGGAAGAGCTCCTTTGTAATATTGTTAGCAAATGGGATGGAGAGCATAAGCTTATGCAGAATAGGCCATACACATTTCCTAATCTCTCAAAGATTAAGAAGCATTTGCATAAGTAATGTGCACTCCTAACCCTTCCACCCTATGACCTTATGACCTTGTAGCTATTTGCATTTATAGCATGTTAGTCTATCTTTTTCTTTTCCTTTTATGTCATCATGTTTGTTTTATATAGTTTTAGAATTTATCTTTTATTGGCATTTTTATTAAAGAATTTTCTTTCTTTCTTTTAGTGTGATATAAAAGGTAAAAAACCCATAAAAATTTTTAAAACGTAAAATAAGAAAAAATATATCTTTCTTCACAACTGAGGCCAACCATAGACTACAACTGGCAAATTCTTACATCTTGGGCCTACCATGGCCTAAAATTGGCAACAACTCATGATCCACCATGGCCTAAAATTGGCAAACGAATTCCATATTGTATGCACGGCCCTTCATGACCTTAAACTGGCAAACGATATTATAACATATATATTAGCCTACAACTTTATAGCCACTTTCAACATAGCCAATGTAGGCATCTACAACATAGTCCTTTACAATGTTTATAGCATTAAGACCTTAAAATAGTAACATCATTAACAACATATATAGACAAAACCAAAACTAAAACTTAAAATTTAAAACATTTAAACATACATAGAAATAGCCAAAATGTGTGGCACAAATGTCAAAACAATAAATAACTATAAACCATCTACAACAGAAACATGGGCCAATGCTAGCCATACAACATCCATCAAAAATCAAAATGAAACAACAACAAGAAGCTATTATAATGGGTATCCACTAGCACTATGGGGCATTCGGAAGAGGAGGTGCAAGATCACCATCATCACCATCGCTGCGGGGATTGCCAACATCACCTAGTGCTTATGGCATAGCAACATGCAATCAATCAATAACCAAACAATAAAACTAATAAATTAAACAAAACCATAGCCAATAGAAACCTTTAACCTAACTGTACAAACCCAAAACCTAAGATTTTAACAATTTATAATAGATTCCTTAATAAAAAAATACACAAGTATGCTTGCTTTTTTTTTTTTTTACCAAAACTAGTAAAAAACACATACAAAACAACAAAACTTACTAGAACATCAACATGAAACCAAGCCTAAACAACCAAATAACCTTAGACCTGAATAGAAACTAGCAAAATTAAGGGTAGGATTTCATCAAAATTCAATTTTAACAACCAACCTAGCATAGATATGAAAACTGCCCCTATCCAAAGCTAGAAAAACACCAAAACAACTATTGATGGACTACCTTGGAGTTGCAATAGATGAACTTTGAATAACAACAGGCCTGGGTAGTTTGAAGATCAAGTATTGGATACCATATCTAGGCACTATTATTGTAGCTTCTTAGACAGTTATAATGGCTATAACCAAATCCAAATTGTGTTAGAAGATAAGAGCACAACCATGGTTGCAGACCTATATTGCTGTAATGGTGCTAGATACAAAGAAAAACTTTTACAGTTTAGCAATCAAGTTTATCATCTGATATGGTGCTAAATATTAGACAGTACAAAAGAGGCATGAACAATAAGTCAACAAAAATATAAATGCTTAGATAGATATTGAATTTTACCAAAAGAGATAAATTACACAATACAGACATGGAACACTTGAAGTGACTTTTATTTTATTAAAGTTGCTAAAATGTCATTGTAGATGGTTTGGGCATATGCAAAGAAAACAAGATAACAAGTATATAAAAAAAGTTACTATATCACTATTCCATGAAAGCTACCAAAAGGAAGACAAAAAAGACATAGTAAAACTAATTGAATATGATTTGAAGAAATTGCAAACAAACTAAGATCTAACTCTTTATAGAGGTGAATGGTAAAAAAGAACTCATGTAGCCTAGCTCACTTTATTGGGATAAGGCTCATAGTATAATGAGTAGAAGATAGCTAACATATATTATTAAAATGTTGCAGAACAAATTTCTTAAGAAGAAAATGACAAATCTCAAGTCAATCTTTATATGAGTAATTAAAGCCACTACTCTTAATTTTATAGAATTACATAGAAGATATGTTCAAATTATATGACTGTTAGACATATTTGTTGTACTCAAGGATTAATGTTAATTTATCTTTGGATCTATATACAGATGTGATAAAATTTTAGTTTCAATTTCAAAATTTTTATAAAGTATCATGTTGGTCGTCCCTTTTAAAATTTTTATAAAGTATCATGTTAGCTGTATATCTTGGGGCCTACTTATACTTGAATTATTTCAAGTCCCAATGCTACCTTGTTCATGAGCAGTCTAATTTACAGAATTTGTATTAATTATTCCTCTATAATCAGCTAAGTGTGATTCGTGTTTTCCCTAATTATCCCTTTAACTATAACCAAGCTTCCAGTTATTCATATAATATGATACAACTTTTCCTCCCATAAACTTAGGGTTTCCCAAAGGTGAATTATATAAACACACAAGATGCATGATAATGTCAGGATCTAAGGGTAACATAGGGAAAGTTTTTCATCAGGAGCCGTCAAGCATTGAATCTTTGAAGAAGGTAAAATAGAGTATTAGTAAGTAAAATCTTAACTTCTTTCAAATAGCTGCAGCTGCACTCAGACTTTAGAAACAAGCATTTTATCGTGGCAGGTCCTTAATCAGTTTGGGTATTCAAAACTGTAAATTTTCTGCAAAGAAAACACAGAAAAGGGCCAGGAAAAAAATTAGGGAAAAACCATGAACCTGGTATCACCATAGGTGCAAAACTCTGTGCCGATGTCCCCTTCCCCCTTCCATAGGCACAGACCAGCATATGAAAGATGCCCATGATGGGCAGCACCTTGGCACGGCATCTTGGATAGTTTCCATGCCGCCGCAGCCGCTGCAACCAGCAACATGGCCATTGTTTGCTCGTCTCTGGGACTGGGATTGAATTGAACTACTCACTGTATTCCACTGGGTTTATACCCTCTTTAGGGTAAGGCAATAATCAGTTTTGCAGGTTTTGAATTTGACGTCTAATTTTACCTCTCATCAAATTTTTATTACATACTGTTAAAAGTTTATACCTAACTATTTACTTTGCACATCAAATTGATAAAAATCCTTAAATCTCTTCCAAAATGAAAATTTTTTTCATCCTATTTATTATCTTCAAATTTTTTTCATCTTTTATTTCTTCCACCAAAGTTTGGTAATTAGTTATTCAGTATCACACTTCTTTCAAAAGTAAATCAAACCACATTTATTTTTCTACCAAAACCATATATTGATAATACAATAAAAGAATTAAATAGGTGCCTTAAAAAAACCTGTTTTTTCAAATTGTAAATCAAAGATTCAAGACATAAGAAAGGAGGATTTGCTAGAGAAATAGAAGCCATTTGGAAGTGAAGTTGTTGGAAATTTGCTTAGGTTGTTTTCAAAGGATAAAAAATTTCAATGGTCTTTTTCCAAATAATTGCAAAACTTACTTGACAAAATTGTGGTAATTAACTTGTAATTGTATTAAAAGTTGATTAGTGTCTACATAACTAATAGGAGTTAAGGCATCATCTTCATCATGCTTAATCTATTTGTCCTATTCTTGTCTACATATAAATCATGCAACCACAGACTTTGCAACAACTCTATGTAACCACTTGAATTAACATATTGTGTGTGTCTTTGTGTATTTTTTTTTTTTTTTTTACTTTTTTAACCTGATAAACCTTGCCCATGTAATTCATTCTTCTATAAAAGTAAGTAGCCAATAAGAAGAATCCAAATCCGATGACCTATATCCATATAGGCTAGAGTCATTGGTTGAACCTACTATAAAGCAGAAAATAGCATCTAAACTCATAGTTATGATTAGTATTAATCAATGATGTTTATTCAAAAATATTATAGGCCATTATGACTAGATTTAAAATATTCTTAAGTTCTTTAAAACTTGCATTTAAAATTTTTAAAAATATCTTATATTTAGAATAAAGAAGAAACTTGTAAAAAGTATTACAAATTCACACCATGATTCCCGGAACATTGCCTCCAAGCAAATATAAAGTGATGGTATTGGGTATAAACCCAGTCCCTTTGGAACATGACACAGCCAGCTAACCAAATACATAATTTAACTTTTTAAGTTAATTTAGGGTAATGGTTACATACGTGTTAATATAACAATATACAATAAGGGGCAGATAACTTACTGACATGATTATATGTGGCTTCAGAGAACACAAGCTTTTACCAACTCTATAAATTGGTAATCACAAGCTGCATAGTTTTACTCACCAATTTATATGGTCTGCACAAGCAAACAAGTGCACAGAAGAACCATCAAATGGATTTTCTTATATGGTCTGCACAAGCAAACAAATGCAGAGAGGAACCATCAAATGGATTTTGGGGAAAAAGCATTGTTTATGAATACGTGCCAGAGAAGTGACATATGTTGCTCAAAAACATTGTTTATGAATACGTGCCAGAGAAGTGAAGATATGTGACATATGTGGCTCAAAAGCATTGTTTATGAATACGTGCCAGAGAAGTGACATATGTTGCTCAAAAGCATTATTTATGAATACGTGCAGAGAAGTGAAGATATGTGACATATGTGGCTCAAAAGCATTGTTATTGAATACGTGCCAAAAGCATTGTTTATGAATACGTGCCAGAGAAGTGAAGATATGTGACATATGTGGCTCAAATAGCACAAGGACGCTGCCACACAAGGTACATCAAAGTTTACAAAGTTTACAAATTGCTTACCACCGATGTTTTCCAGCCAATATGTAAATATTGCAAACAGTATATACGATAGGTCTGCACATGGTCTGCACAAGCAAACAAGCGCAGAGAGACGACTATCTTACAAAGTTGACGCTACGTATAAGTGTAAACTCACACAGCTGCGTCTGACGATGAAATTATGGAAGCTTGTCTTTTCCTAAAGTTTAAAAAACTAATGTTCTTCAAATAAGACAATCAAGCCTAAAATTGGGCATGTTGATGCTTAACTTACTCAAACTTAAATAAACACTATAAAAAAGGCTATAACATAGGGCACCATAGTTATCGGAAATGGGGAACAGAGCAACGTTAGGGCAACAGCAATGCAACGGAAACGGCAAAAAATTAGGTTGCAACAAAGAAATGAGCTTTAAATATATTGAACCAATTAGTAACTTTAGCAATTTTTATATTTTAATAAAATTATGTGTATATTTCTTTGTTCATCTCCGAACAACAATTTAAAATGCAATACAATACAATGATTTTTATATATAAAAATTTACAATATTTTTATTTATTGGTATCTCAGAACAATTACCCATCAATCAACTTATACAGAAGTTGTAAAAGAATTTATTTAAAAAAGAAATATTTAGACAACCCTGTCACGTTGATAATGGTTGAAGCGCATCTCGACTGCTACGGACCCTGTCAAGATAAGTTGTTTTTTGTCTTACCCAGCATGGCCGAGAGTCTGAAGGCTTTTAAACCTCTCAAAATTGGATTCTAGCGCCCAGAGCCCATTTGTCTTACCCAGCATGGTCGGCTTTTAAACCTCTCAAAATTGGATTCTAGCGCCCAGAGCCCGTTTGTCTTACCCAGCATGGCCGAGAGTCCGAAGGCTTTTAAACCTCTCAAAATTGGATTCTAGCGCCCAGAGCCCGGACACGTCAAAGTCACATATGAATATATGATTAACGTTGCTAGGGTACCAATGTAATCTTTATAAAAGCCGTGGTTCATTAAGGCTTGCAATCATACAATCAAGATCAGAAAAGCATAAGCCATGGCTCTGGGGGAAGATACTTCAATGTGGTTGAAAGTGGGCATGCTGGTGGTGGTGGCAGCAGCAGCAGCATGGAAACTGTTGATGAGTACATTGAACTATCCATTTAAGTTGCTGCTGCTGCTGTTACCGCCGCAGTCGTCTCGGTTGCCCCCGGGGCCAAAGGGATTGCCAGTAATAGGTATCCTACACCAACTGGTCCAGGGGCATGGCAGGCCAAGTCGGCACAGAGCGTTAGCAGAGCTTGCCCAGACCTATGGTGACATCATGTTCTTGAAGTTGGGCAGCTTCCCGGCTGTAGTCGCCTCCTCTGTAGAGGCCAGATTCTTGTTTCTCAAGAAACATGACGGTGCCTTTGCAAGCCGGCCACCCAGCACTATGGCAAAGTATGTCTTTTACGGAAGCCGTGATGTGGCCTTTTCACCGTACGGCCAGAATTGGCGCCACGCTAGGAAACTCTGCGTGGTGCACCTGCTCAGCAGCCACAAGGTACATCTTTTTCAAAGGTTTACAGAGTCTTCACTTAGTAATTTAAGTCAGGGTATATTAGGCATAGTTTGTGAAATCTGCCATTAATTGCCAGATCTACCATAAATAGCAATTCAACATTGAAGCCCATTCAAAATCGGATCAAAGATTTAATCTCATAAATAATGTTATATTTTTATTGATTTTTTAAGTTTAATATATTGTTTATTGCTAATTCTGATGCCAACCATAAACTAAAATTTCTATATTTGATTTTCCACTGTAACTGAGCTCTTAGATGAAAAAAATTGAAAAATGCAGCTACCAAGATGATGGATATAACTGCTCTATTTTGCTAGATGATTTAAATCCGATTCTTACAATGATTTGTTGGGATTTATAAAAAATTGTCTGCTGATTTGTGGATCCCGATTGAAATTTTCAGTCTAGATAGCATTGACTTATAAATTAAGAAAAGAGTTTCAAAAATGATTGGATAGATCCAAAAAAGTTTGGATGTAAGTCTAAAAATTTCAGTTACTGTTGCATGATTATATTTTTTCAATTAAACTACCTGCAAAAAAATTTTCAATTCTGAATAAATTTAAAGAGGTGCTTGGCCGAGTCTTTTAATTTCCTGTTTTTAATATCCTTTGAGCAGTAAAAGAGAACTAAGATAATGAAAACCAGATAGATCATCCAAATATTTGGTTACAATATTATTATATATTTGTTTCAAATTATTAGTCAAAAGATTAAAAAAAATATATTATTCATCCTCATTAAAAGGGTGAAATCATCTCACTTTGAATCTTGCTAAGTCAACTCAAAAGAAAACAAATTTGCTAATTAGAATTTTAAAGGCAACATAACAAACCTTAGAATTGATTACCCATGATGTGTTCTAGCTAAAGATGGATCAATAACAACAAAAAAGGAGAGAATTTATTCTCACTTTAATAATGGGTGATGAATGTGAGGGTCATTGATGAAACAGGTTTGAACCTGTTCAGCTCTCTGTAAAAGGTTCCAATGTTTAGGAGCTTTCACATATCAAATAATCAAAGAATACTGTTTAATGTTTTTAATATTAAAAATAATCGTTATCGTATCTTTGTCGCAACGAAAACAAAGTTTGCTTTTATTATAAAAAATTCCTCTTTTGTTTAGAGGGGCAAAATAGTTGTTGAGTTCATTATCTATTTATACGAAAGGCTTTGTATTGACAAGTTTACCTAATAAGACGGTCGCCTAAAGTTCTTATGCGTGAGGCCAAGCTAAATGAGCAAAATTTTAACCTGTTTCCACTTCTGTAAGCAAACCATATTTTCTCTTCATACAGATATATTGTTGAAATTTTCGTAACTGGGATAAGCAAGATTGACCAAATAGCTTATGAACTGCAGACTGAGTCATTTCGCCATGTTCGCGAGGAAAAAAGCAAAGCCATGGCTGCAGAACTGTGGCGGAGAAGTTGCAGAGGTGCCATGGCGGTGGATCTCTGCGCAGCATTTCGAGCACTGCCCTTTAACATCTTGTTGCCCGCACTCGCTGGTGTCACCTACCCAGAGCGGCTGGAACCTCTCATAAATCTGGTCTCACATATATCTGAATTGGCATCTTTTCCACTTGCGGGAGATTTTGTGCCGTGGCTGGGCTTCTTAGATTTGCCCACCATTTGGCACCTGAAGAAAGTTTCCTCCACCGTTGATGCATTCATTCAAAGCTTGTTGGATCGACAAACCAAACAATGCTTGAATTCGTCAAATGATACCACTTTTCTCGGAACACTGCAGAATCTCGCCGGCAGAGACGTCTCTGTCACACCCGCTATGATCAGGGCATTGACTCTGGTAAGATTATCAAGCGCTTCTTTACTTTTGAGTTTCTTTCTAAAAAGTTTCAATTTGTTTAGTTTTTAAAATAAACCCAAACAAACCATCTTGGGTGTGGGCAATGATGAAAACGCTCATCTCTGGTTGAGTAAGCTGTAGTTTTAATTCCTGCATTTGCTTCTAGGGGCTTTGGTAGCAATGGTATACACACAAGTTCATGATCTCACATCTACTTACAATCTCATGACTAACAATGGTGAGGCTGTTAGGACATTTTTGTTTAGTGAAACATATTTAGCCATGCTTAGTGGTAAGGGTGTACTGGGAAACACTTGTTTAGTGGATCACATCTACTCCACACAATCCTACAACACTTTTCTGTAGTGGGTCACATTTACGGCTTAAGAGGTACCAGAACATTTTTATTTAGCATATCACACCTACTCAATGCACAATAGTGGTGAAAGAGTATAGATCATATTTACCTGAAACACTTATTTATTTAGTGATTCATATGATGGAGTACTGCTACCAATGCTTATTAAAGGAATAGGAACATAACTAAACAAAGATAAAAACAAACAAACCTAAATTTTTACTCGAGGGTATAAATAAAGATACTTTACCTGCAAGCTCATGATCAACTCAACCATGATCAACTCAACCATGCAGGATATTTTGGCAGGAGGCACCGAGACAGTAGCATCAACGCTGGAATGGTCCACAACGCTGCTGCTGAAGCACCCTTCCTGTGTACAGAGGCTTCAGCAAGAGCTTGATCAAGTAGTAGGCCGACACCGCCAAGTCCAGGAATCCGATATCTCGCATATGAAATACCTGCACTGTGTTCTGAAGGAGTCCATGAGACTCTGCCCTGTGACTCCGCTTGGGCTGCTCCGTTTCTCTACAGAGGAGGTCACCGTGCAGGGCTTCACTCTGCCAAAGGGCACAGTGTTGATGGTGAATACTTGGGCCATGAACAGAGACCCGGCTGTGTGGAAAAGTCCCGAGGAGTTCAGGCCTGAAAGATTCGCTGATGAAGATGTTGTGGACTTATCTGGGCTGTCTGATTTCAAAAGCTTGCCTTTCGGTGCAGGCAGGAGAATGTGTCCCGGCATTACCATGGCTTTGCCCACTGTTTTGCTGGTTCTTGCAAGACTCTTTCACACATTTGAATTGGTTCCCCATGGAGAAATAGACATGGAGGAAGTAACAGGAATTGTCGTGAGAAGAAAAAATCCTCTTATGGCTGTCCCCAAGCTCAGGCTTAGCAGTGAGCTGCTCTGAATGTTCATGAAATAAGCAAAAGAGCCCTCCGTAAAGTTTGTCAAACAAGAACAAGGCCAAGTAGTAGTAACATAGATAGCACTAAGTTATCTTTTAAAATAAGGCCAAGTAGTAGTAGCATAGTAGTAGTAGCATAGATGCCAAACCTCATGGTGACCTTACTTATTTTAAAATAAAGTAAATTACTATGTATTCCAATAGTAAAGTCATGTTATCATCCTTTAGAGGATGAGTTGCATCTTGATATTTTAATATTTATTTTAATGAGATAATATCATAAAAGCTTTATATATATGCGTGAAGATTATACATGGTAAGTGAAACTATGAAAATCATCATAATGGTTTGGTTCAGTTCGTGGAAACACCTACACAAGTCATTGGGGAACTAAAGCATGGATTATAGAAGACTTGTTTCGACAATGTCTGCAAGCAAGAAAAGAACAATATAAAAAATACTAATAGGACATATAAAATTAATATTATTGTGAGACAAAAGCTTATATTAAACATTAGAAAAGAAATACCAACACTACAACACAATGCAATCAAGAATAAATAAGTTAAGAATTTGTGTTTATTATTCTACAATGTATACATATTTATGCATTTCTATGTCTCAATTCAATTCTACTAGGTAGCACTAAGTTATAAATTTTGAAAAAAATGATAAAAGTCAGTATAACAATGGTGTAATAAATCCAAGGCATCTTAGTGGGTGTAAGTAAAAATTTTAGTTTCAATTTCAAAAACACAATCCATATAGTTAAAATGTCGTTTTGAATAGTATTTTATATTTACAACATTATGATACCCCCTCAAGTTGGAGTGTGGATGTCAAGAACACTCAGCTTGCTAATTAAGTGTTGAAATTGATGGGATCTAAGGAATTTTGTGAATAAATCAATACGTTAGTGTGTATTGGATACAAAAGTTTTCAATAATCTAGATTGAATTTTTTCATGAATAATATGATAATCAATTTCAATATACTCTATCCATTCATGGAAGACTTGATTAGCAACAATATGTAAAGTAGCCTTGTTATTACAGAATAAAATTATCATTATCACCTAAGTATGACATGTAAAGCTTTTTAGTCAAGAGGCCAACTACTAATTGGATAAACTATGTTATGGAAAATAAATAATTAGAAACATAACATAAAAACTAATACAAAATTTAATGTTGAACAACACTATAGTAAGAATCTAGAGTACGTTTGATTCTTTTTCATTATGAAAAATATTAATAATAGATCATATCTCATTGAATGAATTCTAGAATTTCATTAATTTGGAAATAATAAAGATTCTTTCTATCAAATAATAGATATATATTATAAACATATAGCTAAATTAGTTTGATAGATTGGAAAGCCAAGTAAGTTTACAATAAATACTTGCCATGATATGATATTTTGCTTCAATAAAGGAAAGAGAAATAATGGGTTGCTTCTTTGATTTCTATGAAAGTGGAGAAGCACCAAAGAAGGTATAATACCAAGTAATGGATCTATAACTAGCCTAATCAGAGTCACAATAGGCATAGAAGTGAAAAGAACTTGCATAAGAAAGTAAAATACCTTAACTTAGGCCCTTCTTAAGGTACTTAAGAACTTTATGAGTTGTAACAAGATGGGATTATCAAGGTTACTGCAAGAATTGGCTCAAGGTTTGAACTAAATATGCAATGTTTGGGCAAGCGATAGTGAGATAAATGAGTTACCTTAGAAGGCAACAATACAAAGATAGATTATTGAATAAAGGTTCATCATTTTTGTTAAGCTTAAAATTTTGCTCCATGAGAAATAAAGATGGCTATGAACTAAGGAAACTTGCATCTTTAATAATATTCAATGCATATTTTCTTTGTAAGAGATAAATACATTTACGAGAGCAAGTAATTTCAATTCCAAGAAAATAGTTTAATGGCCTCAAATAATTAATTTGAAATTGGTTGTGAATAAACCCTTTAAGAGAAATAATGAATGAAAGTTTATTTCTAGACACAATGATGCCTTCT
This sequence comes from Gnetum montanum, assembly GCA_015680685.1. Classification (NCBI taxonomy): domain Eukaryota; kingdom Viridiplantae; phylum Streptophyta; class Gnetopsida; order Gnetales; family Gnetaceae; genus Gnetum; species Gnetum montanum. The sequence continues at coordinate 860,077 of MNCI01006697.1, read as the reverse complement.
ATGTATACCAACATTGTAGTGAAAGTGCTTCTTGATGCATGTAAATAGAGAATGATCAAACCTTTGATTGAGTATAGCCATGTGCAATGAGAGTATTAGATAGTTTTTGGAATCATTATCTAGAAGATTTTTGGAGCCCATAGATGAATTTGTTGAGATGAAAAACATGTGTTTCTCCTAGTACACTAAAACCAAGTAGAAGAGTCATATTAACCTCTTCTTCAAGGTTGCTATGGAGAAATTCATTATTAACATCTATGGTGAGGACCCAGCTTCAATAACCCAAAATTGAAACTAAACCCTTCAAACTTGCACACATCATTGAAAGCAAGAAAGTAACTCTACACTATAGCATTGCTTACAATGAAAACTAAGTACAATTATGCTAGAAGCCAACATGCCAAAAGATAGACAATAGCTCAAGATCCTTTACTCACACTCACACACATAATGGATATGGAGCCTTAAATCAATGGATGCTCCAATGGAGCTCAATATCTCTCTCTCCTCTCTTCTCTTCACAAATTCTCTTTACTCACTAGACTTTCCTCTCTCTCAAATGAAAGGCCTTGATGCCTATTTATAGCCTTTTGGGATCATTTGGTGCCTAAATACGAAATTATGTCTATTATTTCTCAATAAAGGAGATGTATTGGATTTAGAGGACATGTCTCAATTAAGAGTTACAATTCACAAAGGATACATCTTGTAGGCATGGTAGATGTCTTTGGTTCAGAGGATATGTCTTTCATAGATTGTAGACATCTTTCCTGAGTTACAAGTTAACACAAAAGACATCTAACTTCCGCAAGAGACATCTATCTACAGGATAACACATCTTTTTTGATGGAGAGAAATCTTCTTGTGTAGCCATTCCAAAATATAGATATATTCTTGAAAGTTCCAATAAGCCAAATACAAAATCAATAATCTTCTCTTATTCTAGAAACTTACAAAAAATAGGAAAAATAATGTAAAAACATGACACACACATAAAACTACAAGAAACACACAATCATAGTTTATTGAGGATGATACATGGGTTATGTAATGTCTTCATCATCTCTCCCACCCTTAAAATTGAAACTTGTTTTCAAGTTGGCTATACACTTGGGATAGCATTAGGCCCCCACAAATCCAAGTCTTTCTCATGAACCAAAATTACATTCTCAGGTCCTTCATCATTTTAATGCTTCAAGTACTCATACATCTTTTAGCTTCTTATGCTTCTAACTTTCCTTGCTTGCAGCACAACTAGTTTCCTTAAAGGCTTAGATGACTTTTGATCTTCAAGTGCATCTTTAAGGATCTCAAGACTATCCTACAAGTCAAATGTGAGCATTTTGCCCTGGGAATTACTCAAATTTGAAACATTGAATACACAAGAAAATGGAAAATGGTTAGGAAGATTAAGCTCATAAGCATTATCATTCCTATTGGTCCTAATCTAAAATGGACCAATCATCCTCAACTTGATTTTGGAGATGTTTATATTCTTTAGTTTCTTCTTACCTAAATGGATATGTACATAATCACTAATGTTGAATATCATCTTTTTCTTTCCCAAGTTCTTTGTAGCAGCAACTTCTTTTGCCTTGCCTTCAACTTTTATCTTCACTTATGCAACTCTTGCATGCTTTTTACAAAATCTGAACATGGGTACAATCATTAAATTCCCTCAAATCACCTACCACCCTAGGAGGAAAACCATGGTTCTTTATAGTTTGCTTCCTAGGAAAAATGATTTGATTCATATGACTTGGCAATAGTACAAGGAAAATGTCCCTAAAAATGCTACATTGATCTTGTTAAGTAAGAAATAATATAAACAAGCACATGAAGATGTTGGACATGGTCTTTTCATCATGTCAACACTTGCAACAAGTAAAGAGGACCCTTCAAATGAACTTCCTATAGTTGTGCAACACTTAGGATTGGAATTTGTTGATTTTTTGAAGGGAAAATTGGAAGGGCTTCTTCCAATGAGGTTCATTTAACATCAAAGTGATTTTATGCCTAGAGCTACCATCCCAAATTAGAGAGCTTTCCACATGACACTAAATCAAATGAAGGAGTTGCATAAGAAAGTAAGTGAATTACTCTCTAATGTCTTCATTAAGGAATCCATTTCTCCTTGTACCATTCCAATTGTACTTGTTCCAAAGAAAGATATAGATGAGTTGAGAATGTGCATAGATTCTAGGGCTATCAATAGGATTACTATTAAGTATAGATTTCCTATTCCTAGAATGGATGATATTCTTGATGTACTTGCTAATTTTCTTCAAGATTGATTTAAAGAGTAGCTATAATCAAATTTGTATTAGATTAGGAGATGAATGAAAAATAGCCTTTAAGACATTGGATGGTTTGTTAGAATGGTTAGTCATGTCATTTGAACTAACTAATGCTCCAACAACATTCATGAGGCTTATGCATGAAGCTTTGAGGGATCTTATTTGAAAATGTTCAATTGTTTTTTTTAATGATATCTTTGTCTATGATTTTAATGAGCGGAAACATGTGCAACACTTGAGATTGGTTTTTTCAAAGTTACATAAAGACACATTAGTAATCAATGCCCAGAAATATTATTTTATGAAGAAGGAAATTGTCTGCTTAGATGATGTTATTTTGAAAACCCAAGTCAAGATGTAGCTAAGTATGATCAAGGTAAACAAGGAGTGGCCTTCACCTAAAGATGTAAGGGAGGTAAGATATTTTCTTGGCTTAGCTGGTTTTTATAGAAGGTTTTTTCAAAATTCTAATTCTATTGCACAACGTATGCTTGATTGTTTGAAGAAGAATTTAGATTTTGTATGAAATGAAAAGAAGAAAAATCATTCTAAGCTTTGAAAGCAAAAATTTGTAGTGCTCCAATGTTGGATATTCCAAATTTTTCCAAGCTTTTTAATGTAGAGGTGGATGCAAGTAGACTTGCAATTTGAGGTGTGTTATCCCAAGAAGGTAATCCCATTGCATTTTTTCTTTGAAAAATTAAATGAACCAAGTCAAATGTATAGTTGAATTCTAGCTTTAATGACCTCAGAAAAGTTATTTGAATTACTTGTCATAGTGAAAAAGGGAACTATAGACTTTGTAATATTTATGTTTTTAATAATTTGAAAGATTGATTATATTTTTGGAAATATCTTCTCTCTTTACCTAAAGATCCTTAGATTATTAGTAGTGATTTCAATATGGTTAAAATTCATTTAGATGAACTTAGTAGTCTTCCTTCTAATATGTCGTCTCAAGTAAAAGAAGGTTGGTATCATGTTGTGATTATAAATGGAAAGTCATCTACATTTAAACTTTTAAAATCTTTCAAGGTAGTCTTATTATATAATGTCTTCTCCACAAGAGTCTTCTCTACTAATTCTTTGAAGAAATTAATGATTAACTCTAGGTGTACAATCTTATTCTCTAACCTACAATGTTATAACACTATGTGCACCATGGATGGTGTTAGGTAATTTGATTCCACCTTGCTCCACTTCTCAAATTGCACATCCATAGATGTCTTTATTTTTGAGATCTCTATGGTTTTTTGCTTGAGCTTGGAAAAGGCTTCAAGAAACAATTGTAAAACCAACTCCTTATTCTTACTCTTCATCACAATAGTGACATCCATAATACTAGAGTTATTAAATACCTTAAAATGGTAGGAAGAAGGTAGCCATAAGAAAAATGAGGAGAAAACACTATGTAACATGATAATGATTTCCCCTTCATCTTTAACTTCAACCTTGATAGTCAGTACACATGGATTCCTTCTTTCATTGTAGCCTAAAGTAAACTTAACAAAGGCCATATAATTTTCATTTTTCTTGTCCTAGATAGAAACATGATAGGTAATGATATTTGCTAAACCAGAAAATGATATATGGAGAGGTTTAGAACTTGATAGTTTTATTCTTAATAGTTTTTCGAGTCACATGGATCAATTGGTGATTTACATCCTATGGTAATCCTAGATTTCCTTGATGGTGTGTCCTCAATGATCATGGATGGCCTTGATGGTAAGCATCCTTGATGTTCATGGCTATCTTGGTGGTGTAATTAGATCTTAGACTCTTCCTTAAGGATTCCATGTTTTGCAATGATCTTATCAATTTTGTCCAGTGGTTGATCTTAGTGGAATTCTAATTCATTTTTATGCTAATCATGATCATGGTTGTAGGTGATTCCTAATGTTCATTCATCTTTACAAAAAATTGTAATAACAGATTTATGGCAGGTTCTTGTTTGTTGATTTCATGATTAACTTTGATGCATATGTGAGTCTTGGGTTTTGGTGCCTAGGCTCTTTTTTCCTTAGGTGGATGTAGTCTTTAGGATAGTGTTGTAGGTTATGAAATGATGGTCCATACCTATATAAATGTTAATTCAATTTCTTTGATTGTTGGGTTCTCTTGGAGGCCCTACTTATATGACCTCAATAGGTGGATTCAATGCTTAAGGTAGAGCCCTCATGAGTTGGAGCATTTGGCTCAATTTGGGTTATGGTGTATGGTTATCTTCTCTCAATAACACTAGATGTTTAGCACACACATCTCTATAGGTGTTATGGTATTGATAGTGTTCAATTTTTACATTGATTCTCTAGTTTGATGACAAGGCCTATTTTTCCTAATGTGTAGATTCCTCATTTGTAGTTAGATTGTCATTGATTTAGTTGAGATAGTAGTTCCTCTCAATGTATAGAATGAAAATTATGTTTGGGCTCAATCCAAGCATTAGTCCTAAGTGCCAAAACTCTTGGGATTCATAACTGATGAGACATAGATTGCACAAGCCATGATATTGCGTACGCGATATCACGGCTGACGCGATATCGCATCCCCTGCGATATCGCGTATGAGATATCGCGTCATTCCCTGTGATATCGCGTACGTGATATCACGGTCCGCTGCCAAATCTATAAATAAGAGGCGGCACTCCCCTCATTTTTAGCAATAGGCATAAAGTAGCGAAGCTCTGGTGGATTGATCACCCCAGAGATAGAATATTTTCCATGTGCTCGCAGTAGGAGTCCACCAAGTGAACGGTTCTTTATTCGAGCAGCTTTGTACCTGAACGCAAGTTGTGTACGGCAATAAAGACAAGCTTTGTGGATAAACCTTGTAGTGCATGGATAGGTTTAATTAATGTTATTTATTGCTTTCCTAGTAACGCAACTTGAGTACGACTTGGTTACGAGCGTTGACGAA
>MNCI01006697.1:743402-852773 GCA_015680685.1 Gnetum montanum | reverse complement strand
TAAATCCAAGACTTAATCAACGGCAAACACCCCGAAGGTTACCTTATCCACAAGGTAACCCAAGGCAGTTCCACCAACCCTTAACATATTATCCAAGTGTAACGCCTCCACAGCCCATTGGACAACACCAGCAGTAGCAATACCCACAGTCATGGGGGATGCCACCGCCAACACATCAATACCCTTACCGACAGCCTGATCCTTACGGTTATTATGTGTAGTAGCCAGTTTCTCCAGGTGACTCTATGGGTCACACTACCCCCCAACGTCACTACCAAGCTCGAGAGTACTTCAGGAGGACTCCTTCTCCTCCGGGAGATATCTCACATTCAATCCATCCTCTAACTCCACCCGCACCTCTTCCACCTTTAGTTCCCATACAACCTGTTCCAACAATGCAGGGGGAATTTCCTACCCAATCACAGCAACATAACGCCGCGAGAGCTGTAAATATCCAACCGGGTACTAGTTCTGATGACAACTGTACAAAGAACAAATCCTTTTTCAGAACTAGGAGCCCAGACAAACTCTCGCAACAACAAGTGGATGGGTACATGTATAGGCCTCTAACCACTAACGCTTCGGAGAACCCTTCAGTCCAAAAGAGCGTAACGCATACGGTTATGTTAACACATACCGTAACTGACTGGATCAAGGTAGGCCACCTTCCCAGAAAACTAACTAACCCTGGGAGTCCCTTTATTTATTTGCAGATTGCTGGAAATGCACCACATCGAGCTCTTCTTGACTTAGGTTCCGGAGTCAACTTAATTTCACAAAAGATGTATCATGCCTGGAACCTACCACAACTTAAGATGAGAAACATCCAACTAGAGCTGGCAGACCAGTCCATCACCATTCCCTTAGGATTGGTGGAGGATGTTATTACCACTGTATGTGGTTGGTCCTACCCAGCTGACTTTTTGGTAATCGAAGTTAACAACAACAAAGGGGGCTTCCCAATTATAATGGGAAGGGCATGGCTAAGCACAGTAGACGCATGCCTTAGGATCCGCGATCTTTCCTTGGAAATCTCTAAGATAAACATATGTGGAAAGATCAAGAAGAGGATAGTTCCCTACATCACATACAGTGATTCATCGGGTGATGACATGGAGGATATGTCTCCATGTAACAGGTGTGCCCAAGAAACTCTGCAACAAAGATGCCTGTATGTAGCAACCACACAAGAAGTAGTAGACACCCCATGGTTGATAGGTCCTCATAGGAGCAGAAAAATATGCATGGAACGAACTGAGGAAACTCATGCCAACAACCATGGCATAGACACATTGGAACGTGAGCGTCGCCAACTTCCACCCCTCAACTTAAGATCATCAATTGGGAGAAGTTGGGCACTTCTTAGAAATTCAAATAGACACTCACTATTTCGGATCTCTCCCTTACAATTCAATCATGGGGGAGATGGCCACCTATGCCAACCATATGGGGCCCTCAGTTCTTTTTCAATTTTTGTTTTACACATTTTTTTTACAACGTTTTTGTTTTTACATGTTTTTGTTTTACAAATTTCTTTAACTTTTGCTGTTTTTGTTTTACAAATTTCTTTAACTTTTCTTGTTTTTGTTTTACAACATCGTTGTACTTTTCTATTTTGTGTGTGTGTGTGTGTGTGTATCCACCCTGTAAGTTCGTCACCCAATAAGTGTTCAGGCCGATGGTATGAACTATTTTGATATTGATTGCTAATGTTTGGTTTTTACCTTTAAGTTACATTGTTGATACTAAGGTATGTTCTTTTGATATGGCAGGCAATGAGATCACTTCATCCATCCATCCCTCAAAGTCTATGGTTTCTCTTGGCTTGGAAATGTACAGTTCCCTTCCAATAAGAACTTTAATGAACCGGTGACTGGGTATTTCTCAAACTAAGGAAGGACTCAAGGATTGCAAGGGGTGTGACTTCAAGGGAACTTGATGCTTTTGTGTTGATCATTCTCTTGGGTGCTTGGATGTTTTCTTCATGAGTTTTCTTACCATTCCGATGTTACCCAATTTTCGGAAGCTGAGACAATAAAAATAAGAAGTCTTTGCATGGTGTGGTCCCCACGCATAAAAACACAAAACAAAAAAAACCAAAATGAGGATTAAAAGCACACCCCTTAGACGAAATACAAATTTGGGCTACAAGCACTGGTTATGGAACCAAAGTGTTCCCTCTAACTAAGGCCCTTCTCACTTCCTGTTCTCTCCTTTTTTTCGTCGAAATGGTGGTGGCTCTTTGAAGATGCATCCTCATTATCCAAGTGGATGGTTTAACCAAATGCATTGATGTGAAGTCACTGGAAGTGGTTGGTTTGAGCCCGGAGTTGGAATGAGATTTTCCAAGTCACATTAACCATAAAACACACAAGGGGTTGTACACCACCTTGTCCTTGGGATTCCATTCCATCCTCTTTCTTTCATCCTTCTCTCCATTGTTCACCTCATTGCCAGTTGTATCATTAGTGTATATATTTTGGTTGATGCATTATTTTCTTTTTGGTAAATTCTTCCAGTTAAGACTTTAACTCTTGTTCCAAAGGACATTCTCAGAGCCTACAGATTCTTTGAATGTGGGATTGTCAGGGCATTAATGGCATGAGCCTGCTTTGGGGAGGACCCACTGACATACCTATTTGGAGTATTAGTTAATTTCTTTTCCTTAACATTTTGCAATTAATTTTATTTTTGTTCATTTCCATCTTGACATCCACTTCACTGATGCCATAGTTGTCCCTTTTTACCTATCTTTCTTACTCCTTTTCTTTCTCCACTCTAACGCTGCTGGAGGTTCGCGATTAGTCATGGGGGTACGGGGCCTGATTTTTCGATTTTTCTCCTAAGCCCCGAATTTTTTCGTTTCTCTTCCTAACCCCTACACCTTCATTAGTCATTACCTACATCTTCCTGGATCCATATCAGCCATACCACAACCTAGCCAATGAACCTACACTGAAGTAAGGTATTAATTACTAAATGATTCAATTACCCTTGCTAATATATGATTATGTTGTGTGTGCAGATGGCAATCATACAACAACGAACCAGATCTGGAGCAAACACTTGGAATGGAGCAGCACTAAAGCAGCTATGCAAGGAGTAGAATTGATGATGCGCTTACGGATGGACAACGGAAGACGCAATCTAGGCTTTGGCAGTAGCAAGACTCTTCTCTCTTCTTCTCGTCTATTCTCTCTCCTCTTTTCTCTCAACTGCCAAATGTGGCCTGATGTCATTGTAATAAGGTGTTCACCCTTGTTATCATGAACACTAATCTTGTCAAGTCTTGTAATGATGAACCGTTCACATGTCATTCCATTAGTTCCATTCCCCTCAATAATCCCATACCTACCTGATATTATTGTAAGGAACTCAAGGATGAGTTTTCATTAAGTCATGGGGGTATGATGAGACGTGGATTGCACAAGCCGCGATATCGCGGCCGACGAGATATCGCATCCCCTGCGATATCGCGTACGCGATATCGCGTACGTGATATCGTGGTCCGCCGCCAAATCTATAAATAAGAGGCGACACTCCCCTCATTTGTAGCAATAGGTGTAAAGTAGCAAAGCTCTGGCAGATTGATCACCCCAGAGATAGAATATTTTCCATGTGTCCGCAGTAGGAGTCCCCCAAGTGAACGGTTCTTTATTCGAGCAGCTTTGTACCTGAACGCAAGTTGTGTAAGGTAATAAAGACGAGCTTTGTGGATAAACCTTGCAGTGCATGGATAGGTTTAATTAATGTTATTTATTGCTTTCCTAGTAACGTGGCTTGAGTACGACTTGGTTATGAGCATTGACGAACGTGTACTGCTAGCCAAGGAATCGGCTACTCATCACAATTAGATTCTCTCCCCCTTACCTCCTAGAACGTGGGACAAGTACGACTTGATTACGAGCATCTATGGATGTGTATGGCTAGTCAAGGAATCGGTTTCTTGTCACACTTAGGTTAGTTAAGTGCCTCAGTACGACCGCTTCAAGCACGTGCATTACGTGTGGTAATCCCAGTAACTATTAGTGTTTGGTAGCCACAGTTGCATAGTTCATGGTGTGTACGGCAAGTGGAAACAGATGCTGATGCTAGGACTTAGTGTTGTAGTTAGAGTTAGTTTTAGTATCTCAACCCTTCACCTTTTAGCATAGGAGATAAACTGTAAAATACCAAAAAAATCATATACCTTGGACTTACTTAACCATACACTGTGACAACAACAAGTAAGTGTGGGAAGACAACGATTTATTAACCCCAAGTGTTCCTTGCGGCATTTAGGCATTTAGTTTGTGGAGTTCGACCGGATCGCACGTGCTACGCTCATTTTGTATGGTTGAGTGTAGGGGTACCTCGCCACTCATCAATAACAAAATAGGAAATGATTATAGTGCATGAATGCAAGAATTACTTTATAGGGATAATGATTGAAGTAGGCTTGAGACCTTTGCAAATTTTTAAGCAAGGTGTGATTTGATGAAATATATTTTAATTTTATTGTTCCAAAAGGACTTCTTCAATTAATCCTCAAGGTCCTTCTAGTTAACCTCAACTATTGAAAATATTTTACAAATTAATAGCTAAAGATAGAGGTTAGATTATTGGTGATGGTTATTCCTCCTTTTATATTCTACCAAAATTGGTAGAGAACTTAGTCCTCTTGGTAGCTATTTGATGACATCCAATTTGGGAACATATATTATTAAAAAAAAATAGGTAGATTTGAGCCCTTGTCCATCTCAAATGTCTTAAGTATTTGGTCTTGTATATTATGAATTGATGAACAAGACTTCATAGCATGAAATGTAAGTATTCCTTATGAAAACTTCAGTGATGAACACTCTAGCACCTCACTATTGATCCTAGATGTTACAAAGAATGTTGGTAAGACCTATGGCTTCATGTCTACGCATAAAAGATTGTGGCTATGTAATGTGGCTATGTTTTCTTTGTAACCTTCCTTGGTCTATATGATGGGTATGATGCATATTAGATGGTGGACTCAATTTGGGGGAGAAACATCACAATGAGGACCTCTCTAGTTTAATAGAAACATAAATTTGATATGATTATTTTTGGTGCTTAGATGTTCCTGCATTTTCAAGAGATACATATTATGGGAGCTCAAATTTTTCCCAAGGATTTCTAATGATCTTTGTCCTTAAAGGCATTTTATGTGCTTCCCCTTGATGTAAGTTACTAAAGAACGATCCTTGTCCCACTTCCTTTACTAAGGATATCATAAGATATTATCAAACCTTAATTGATTCTTCCTCTATATGGATGTTAAGGTTATGGTGGATCATGTGGAAAGAGGACTATCTTAGGATTGGGTTCCCTAACCATCTTCCACTTATTATAGAATTTAAGCAGATAAACTTAATGTTGAGCATACTTGATAGTTTCAAATGATAAAGAGCATATGGGATGCCTTGATTACATCTTGGAGAAGCTATTTAAGAAAAATTTGGATTTTCTACATTGCCTTGGATATGGGGGTATGTTATCCCATGATGGCATAGTTAGTGATATTGGTTAATCTATGGATGGCAAGGTCAGAACAAATTGATCTACCATTGAACCTTGTTGAAAAGGGCTTCACTTAGCTTCCATCCTACTAGCCTAGAGTTATATCAAAGATAATAAAAGATAATAGTGATCGTTATGTGTACATAATTATCTAGCATATAGATTGTTGGAATGGTAAGATCCCATGGGTTCTTGAAGCTAGATGTAGAACATAGGTTTCTAACAAGCTTAAATTTGCTTGTTGAGACATGGCTTCCCTAGAGCATGTCCTCTTTGATATGTGGATTCACAAGTCCATTTCTAGGGCTGAAAATAAACCATAACAAGCCATAAAATTAATATGTGTATAAAAAATATGGTCATCAATGGATGTCAACAAGCCATTCAAAAGGGACTTGGCTAAACTTATGAGAGAGGAGCATATTCCCTGGCATAGGTATGAGACTATGTAGTACGACAAGTCTATTAGATCTACTATAGGAATGGATCTAAGGGACTCCTTAGTGACATTGGTCCTTTGGATTGGCCTTATCCCTCTTGTCATGGAGTAGGGATAGTTTCTAGATTTTACCAAGTGTTTTTTCATGTTTCATGCGAGCTCTTAATTGGAAGGACATACTAGGTCTTAGGGTTGATACCTTTCTTTAAGTCTAGAGTCAGCTGAGTTAAGTGACTCCTTAGATTTGATGATGTCTAAATTGTTAAAGAAGTGTACTCTTGAAGCTTATCATAAGTTGTGTTCTAAGAACATTACTTCCTTTATGCAAGGGAGAATTATGAGAGAGGTCGTAGGGTTTCCCTGGTTCCTCCCCAAGGTTTAAGAACCATGGAATACTCTCAAGTATTTGTGCATGACATTCAAGTATTGGAAAGCCCACTCTAACTTGGTGGTTCCAAGAAACAACAGGGCTCCACCTTGTTATTCCTCTATTTTTCCTCCTCATCTTACCCTCACACTCATAGCACTACATGGGTCCCAATGCTACAGTAGTTATACATATGTAGGTAGCCTGTATTGAATAGTTTAGGTGCAATGGCTACACTAAACCTTGTACTAGATCATGAGGGATTTGAAGGTGAGGCACCCCCTATAAATACAACATTGTTCTCCTACTAATGATATCTACAGGGTTGTTTGTATGCTTATTTACTAGTCCTTGTTTGGATTTGTAGATGTTCTCCTAGAAGTGTATACTTAATATAAGAGATTTGGGTATGGTGCATGCTTCCTTCTAAGTTATTGAAGTAGAGGCTTTTCTTTCTTAGAGGTATAGTCCCCAAGACTTTCACCCTAGGTCCATTAGATCTTAGAGAATTTCTTGGGATGTCAAATAATATTAGGGCAATGTTATTACAAAAGATCTCTATCATAAGATATATACTAGGTTGTATATTATATTCTACATTATTATACTACATAGTATTGCTTTGAGAAGAAAAAATTCATCACTTATATATTTATAATGGAATGGTTACGTTTGATCAAGGAGTAGACACAAAAAATAGTTATTATTAATCAAGAGACTTGATTATACATAACTCAAATATAATGTAAACTACTGTATACAATGTTGTATACTATGACTGTGTCATTAACATGTTAAGCTTGCTATAACATACCAACTCTTCAACATAATTATCATTAAGGAAATAATATAATTTATTACTAGCTTAATAGATTTTACATCCTTAATGTTTCCTTTTACAAAACTACAAGAAAAGTAGAAGTTCATAGAGATGATATTTTATTAGACCATTTGCCTATTAGCATGAGCTTTTTTTTATGACTACTAATATGTTCATTGGATCTAGTAGAAAAAATATTTTAAATCTTTTATGAAATGTAGAAGAAACCTATTGGCAATATTGGTTAAATTGATTGGTGGCAATGAACTACTTGCAAAGTTATCAATTATGCTAGATGGTTTGGATAGTAATTTGCTAAACATATGCATCAAGTTGAAGAATATCTTGCAGAATTTTTTAAGAAAATATAAATTCTTTTAAACTAGAATCCTTTTGTTTTTGAAACTCAAAAAGCATTGGCTAAGTCTTGTTATGGTAAATAATGTTGGGATGCTTTTGAAGCTAAAAGAACTCCCACTAAAAGTTGCATTAGTTGGCTAAAAATTCAAGCTGACACTTCTAAGAAATTTTTTAAATTTCTAAAAGGAAAGGATTAAGTACCTAAATTAGAATCACTTTATATAAATTATTCCATCATTATAGATCCCAAGATTATTAATAGTTTTTTAGCAAATCATTTTACTTCTAAAATTTTTAGCAAGGAATCCCTCTAGGCCTCTAATTTGCATATTTCTCATCTTATAATAGAAGCTCATCAAAGTATTATGGAATCATAAATTACAATGGAAAAATGAAAGCAACAAACTTTAGTTTAGTACATGGTAAAGCTCCAAGATTTAATGGTTTTCCATTTGAATTTTTAAGAAGCATTTGAACATTATTAGAGATGATCTATTTTATGTTTTCCAAGAAACCATTAAAGAAGTTTCTTTGGTTAAAAATATTAATAAATTTTTTATTCATTTTCTTTCTAAGAATGAAGATCTTCAACATATTGATACTTGCAAGCCTCTTGCTTTTCTTAACAACATTTATAAAATTTTAGCTTAATGCATAGCTTGTTGAATCTAGAAGGTTATAGAAGATATCTTTAGACCTAAATAAACTAGTTTTGCTAAAGGTAGACATATATAAAGTAATGTTAATGTAGCTTAGGAGAGAATGCAATGGGCTTTTGATACTAACTAGGACATTGCTTTTATTAAGTTAGATTCTTTTATTTGTTTTGTCCATACCCTACTCAATGATGCTAATGCTCTAGTTGCTACTAATTTTGGATTGAGTTCTTCCTTTTCTCTTCATGGTTAGTTTGTCAAGGTTGTTCTCTAGCTCCCTATCTTCATTGGAATCCCGAAAATACCTGTATTGGTTTGCTGTTTCTACATTTTATAGGGGCTCTCCTTAGTAGAGATCAAAAGGAGTGTATCATTTAGAACATGAAGAAGTATAAGTGAATTGTATAGTATACTTGTGTATAGTGGTTACATCTCAAAAAAAAAAAAGAATAAAGAACATTATAATACATATGATGTAAAATATTCCATTCTATCATAATGCGAAAAGGAATATTTAAAAATTTTATAATTTTATAAGTTTTCATGAATTTTTATTTAAAGAATAAAATAATAGATAATCACACATGTTGCAATCCCTTGATGAACATGTGCACTAATTACACATCAAATGTAATTAAACACACACACTATAATTCCTTGTGGTGTAGGTGCACTACTCAATCTAACATACATGCATTACAATTTTTTATGGGATAAGTGTAATACCTTACAAGCACACTTGTGTTACAACCCCTTGTAGAATAGGTGCAATGCCTCATATAATAAAACCAAATAAATGGATTCTAAGTTGCATCCTTGATAGCCCAATACTATGCTATAGAGATAGAGCCTTCTTTGAACTAAGAAATTAAGAATTAGTTAATTAATTTATGATAAATTATTTAAGCTCATATTTTTAGTATATTATTATTTATGGCACACTAACATTTAAAAATAAAAAAATAAATCACGATCCTTATTCATTGTGTTAGTAGTCAACTTGGCTTCAACCAAATAGTTTTGGACTGCAAAAGCAAGGTAGTAGTCTAATAGAGTGTTGAGACACAATAAAGTGATGACTTCAAACGTATAATAAAAACAAAGAAATAAAACATACTTATCTAAAGGAGGAGGAGCTATTCATGCTAAAGATGCTAAGAAAAATAAGAAGAAAAAGGTAAGAAATAAGTTATACACCTAGGTATTTATAGTTTTTAAACTTGTAACAAAAGGGATGTGCTACCTTCTAGGCCCTTTCATTCACGAGGTCATGTAAGGGATACACTACCTTTTGGGCGCTAGTCCCCTAGTCCCAAAATACAATCTCATAGCCAAACAAAGAAAAGGTTGAGGGAATATATCTTAACTAGCTTTTCAAAGCTCCAATGAAATCTAAAATCCCCAAGAAGTAATGGAACATGGCCTTGATATGTAAAAATAGGAAGGGAAGTTAAATTTTATGATAAATGCTCAATTGATAAAGAATCACACCTCAAAACAAGCCTAGAAGCCCTAGACTATAAATTCAAGTATGCATAATGACTCCCATTCATCTAGGTCTTACTAAGAATTACATAATTGTCATTGAATGCTTTATTAACATCCCTTCTTGTATGGAATCTTTTGTATCCCTTCATTAACTATTTTAGTTAAGGCTATTGCTAATATTCATGGTAATCTTTAGATAAATGCAAATAACTATATGATTACCCATTTATGAGTTACATCTACCAATATCTTAGTTAGATGTATGCTTCTTACAAATCAATGTGACATGTCCCTTGTAGAAGGCTTCTCTCATATTTGTTATACTACATGAAAGAATGTTTTCACATATTCTTTTGATGGATGGTTTTTCCATCATTCATTTAAGTAGAGGTTCTATGTTTCTGTCACAGGGACAGTTCAATATGATCATTATGTAAACTTGATTTGTAGTCTCTTCCAAAAATGTTGTTTCTTGCTTTTCTACTATTTGGTAATTTTTTCTATAGTTCTTATCTTTAGCTCACTTGTACTCTCTCTTCCATTGCATTCATAGGTGATTTTTAACTTAAATAATGTTTTGTCTATTTACTCAATAGTTGTGTTTCTTTCTATTTTATCATTAGTTTATTTAATCATATAGAAAAACATCTAATGAGCTAATTAGTTTGTTTGTGAAATTCAAGATTATATAAAATAAGTGGTTTCATCAAGGAAATGAATGTGCTTACAAGTTAAAAATTCTACATAAAAAGTAAATAGTGTTGATAGAAAGAGGAATTCCACTTCGAAAATTTTAAATGTAGAGATCTTTAGACCAATGTACATTACTCAAATCCTAAATACCACATCATGTAGAATACAAGTTAATAGAGGACAAACAAGTTCATTATTTAAGAATTAAAATAATTTTATATGTTTAGTGGAACATGTAAATAACTTGAAAACAAAATTAAGGAATAAATACAAATATCGTTTTCTACATGCTCTACTAGAAATTCTACAGGACACTCGTAGTAGGGAAAAAAAGTTAATGTACATGCATTTTCCTAGCCAAGGCATTGCAACTGAATCTTGTATGATTTAATAATTCAAAACTTCTTGCAAAAATATAGTATACAACCTATCGATCATACAACTTCAAAACCACCACCCCTAATACTAGAAATGATGATCCTTAGTTTAAAATAAAGCATGGTATGGTGAATTGAGGCTAATACATAGCCTATTTCCATGTGGTAAGGATTGAGAAAGTAGGTTGAAGATGGAGGATGCTTTAGTTTTGTGAGGTTGGTAGTAACAACAAATATGACGTAAACATGTTAGACAAAAATTTGTGGATTCCACAAGAAATTTACATGTATAGATAACTAGAAATGCACAATGCAGAAGCAAATGGCACAAGAAATTCACATGCATAAATAACTGGAAATGCACAATGCCGAAGCAAATGAAACTAACCTCCTACCATTGATGCCTCAAATTAAACTTGGTATTCATATTCTTCTTTCACATTAGTTCTTTGCAATGATGGTGTATGCAACCTCTAAGCATCTATGAAAGGGACCAAAATTGCAATCCTACTATGATTCGTGGTGCCTTTGTTCTCCCATCAAGAATGAATTTATAGGCTACAGAATCAGTTACCATAAGAGACTTCATGCCAACACGTAAAAAAATGTGTTACCAGATATGAAAACCACTTGATGTGTTAACTAACTCATAAAAATGCATTAATGGATATGGAGGCTACTTTGATGCATTAACTAATGCATAAAATGCATTAGTGGATATGGTTCCCACTTTCATGCATTAACTAACGCATAAAATGCATTAGTGGATATGGTGGAAACTTTCGTACATTAACTAATGCATAAAATGTGTTAGTGGACATGGTGGCCACTTTCATGCATTAACTAACGCATAAAATGCATTAGTGAGTAACGCATGCTACAATCTCCCACTTAGTCTGTATATTTAATCAAGTCCAGAGTTCAAGAAATAAATGCATGAATCATGGCGATAGTTCCTCTTAATGTAAGTATTATCTTCCATGTATTACAATGTGTTATCTCTTAATGTAATTCCTTATATGGTAACTAGCTTTATGGGAGGGTGTCAGACCTCAAAAAGAAGTTCTATTGAAATTAAAGGTGCATCAATTACAACAACTTGAATAAGTCATAGGGTTAAGGGGAAGGGAAAGCTGAGAGCACTGTGAATGAAACTCAAGAAATGCCTTATAAATAAACAAGTATTAAAGGAGGAAACCCAAGTTGGGCACAACCAAATGTCCACACATACTGGCTTGTTACAAAATAGAATGACATAGAATTAGATGAGGCAAAGAGCTCTCAATTAAGGATAGAGAGAGTTCCAATGGTGACTCCACATAATGAAAAGGGAAAGATTCCTTGCAGAGATTACTGATGATAAGTGTAACTGGAACACACAGGTCTTTCCCATAGCTGCAAGAGATGAACCAATTAATGACTATCCAGATTGAATATGGATGCTTGAGATGTGAGTTGAAAATGAGTGAGGCAAAAGATTTGCAACTTCTCCAACCTGGTGAGCAAACATTTATTAGAATAATCTATCTTTTGAATTAGAACATTGCATCTTCACTTCCAAATATAATATAAAATAGTAGGCCTAATAACTTTCCATAGAAAATTAAGATTTTGTAGAAGTAATGTTCAAGAATCCGAATATGGCATCCTCTTGAGATAGCTTGTATGATGGAAAAGCTTTGGAAGCCCACTTCCACACATGCTGAGCAAAGAGACAAGTCCAAAATACATGGACAAAGTCATCTTTTCCACCACATAGAGGGTAATTGAGATTGGGAATCCCCAGATATTCTAAATGTTTACCAATAGGTAGACCATGGTGGAGGAGACACCAGAGGAACTGCTTAATTTTGCGAAGGGTCGGAAGTTTCCAAATATGTTGGAAGAGAGGGATCCAAAATGTTACTAACTCTTTTTTGTGTTAATACTTATTGCAACATTGAATGACTTCAGATGGATCATGCATGAGATGAAAGGGGACAGATGGCTAGTAGGATAAGAATTTAACCCCATTAAGCCATTGAAGGCTATGAAAAAGGCTTTGCATTGTAACATTAAGTTGCCAATGACCATGGAGAAAAGAGTAAATCTAAACTAGGCAATGGTTCATTGCAATCGACTCCCCATACAAAGTGTTAAACTCGACTCCTGAAATCGAATAGCTAGCCAGCCTAAGACAATTCAAGGAAATGACACCCTTCCAATACCATGAGGTAGCCACCTTAGCATTTTTGATAGCAAGGGGAGCGAGTGACAGAGGTAACCACCATAGACACACTCTAGAGAGGATAGTAGGGTTGATCCTAACGTTAGTCCAATCAATGTAAGTGTGTAGAATTTTCTAGGCCCTCCAAATGCTTTTGAAAACATGAGATCTGGGAAGAATGATAGTGAGGGGGGAAATGATCCAATTGAAAAAATGGATGCCTTTCCAGAAGGGCTTATTTTTAGGAAATATTTGATGAAGCCTTAATTGAAGGAGGGTCCCTATAATATTTGAGGCATCTAAATGTTGTACCAACCACTTAGCAACCAAGGTAATTCCTTGCTTATAGGAGTTCAAAAGACCTGAGCCACCCTTATTCTTGGGGAGAGTAACAATATTCCAAGTGACTCTATGAAATCCTTTCTAAGAATCCTTGGAGGACCACAAATTCATGGAATAACCATTCTAGCTTTTGGTAGGTAGCTTGGGAGAGGGTCCAACATGAAGAGTAATACACATGGGTGGACGCGCATATGGACTTACATATAAGGTATTTACCCGCAAGTGTGAGGGGTTTAGTTTTCCATTTTTCAATTTTCTTTTAAATTTGATAAATAACCTTCTCCCATAGAATAGAGGTTGAACCTCTAAAATAAAAAGGAATTCCCAGAATCTTAACAATGTCTTGATCCTAAAGCCACTTCCAATTATAGTTGGTCACATGTCTGTAATTGCCCTTAAAGCTATAAATAGAGGATTTATTCCAATTAATTATGGAACCTAAGAGTGTGCAATATTGCTCCATTCTTGATAAGAGGTGGTGCAAATTGGCAGCTATGTTTTGAACTAGAAAAAAAGAGTCATCGACAAAGTGCATATTGAGAAGCTATTGTTGAGAGGAAGAAAGGAAAACTCTAGTGAGAACTTTAGTTTGAATGTCCAGGTTAATTTGATGATAAAGAAAGTCTGATGCAATGATAAAGAGATAGGGGGCAAGAGGACAACCTTGCCACACTGACCTATGTATTGGAAAGGGAGAGATAATGTTGAAGGTAGTGGCTATTCTTGCTGTAGCATCTAAGAATAAGCATTTCACCATATGCAAGAACTTAGGTCCAAAACGAAGTTTGGTCATAGTCTGCAAGATAAAATCCCACTTAATGTTGTCATAAGCCTTGGCATAATCAAGTTTCACAAGGAGAATATCTTGTCCATCATCCTCAGCCCACTTGAGACCTTTCCACGCCACAACTACATTGTCTAAAATATATCTACTAGGAACAAATCCTATTTGTTAGGGAGATATGATCTGGCCAAGAACTTTTTTCAGTCGTAAGGCAAGGCACTTCGCCCAAATTTTATACACTACATTGAGAAGAGTTATGGGATGCCAATTGGAGATATCGATTAGATCCCCAGACTTAGGGAGGAGATGAATTACCCCTTGATTTAGATTGGGCCCAAGGGAACCAGTTAAGAGAGCCTTGTTAATGACTTGAAAAAGATCCTTTCCCACCAAATCCTAATGATTTTGAAAAAATTCCACGGGAAAACCATCATAACCAAGAGCCTTTCCACGAGTTAACTTGGAACAGGCCTCCTGTAGCTCCGCCAAAGTGATATCAACGTCAAGACTTTCTAGCATAGTGGGATTGATAAGGCGAGGATAATCAGGGATTGCAGCCTTGAACGAAGAGATGTCCATTGGGGTAGCTGCAAAAAGGGTTTCATAGTGGTTCTTAAGAAAAGAGAGGATACTGTTGTGGTCAGTAACGGTGGTACCATCACATGAGATTTTGTCAATAGCATGCAAAGGGGAAGCAATATTGAGATACTTAAAAAATTCCTTACAGTGTTCATCTTGAATATTTAACCAAGTGAGCTGACTTTTAGTTAAGGAACTTTGTGCTTGGTACACTTCCCAATGTTCGAAGGCAACTCGTGCTCTAGCTAGCTCCTCGTGAACTAGAGTATTGAAGGGATCTTAAGCTAGTTTATTAGTGAGATGTTCAATAGTGAGGTGAATTTTGTTGTATTCTTGTTTGGCTCGAGCGGCCACTACCTTACCATATGAACAAGCAAAGTTTCGCACTCAACATGAAGCACAATGCCACCAATTAATCCAACCCACCTGATTTAGGGGCCTAGGTTCGACATTCCAAAGGTTGGATAGAAGAAGTTAGGCAGCTAGGGAAGAAAAACAGTTGTTGTGTAGTCAGAAAAGATGGAATTTTTGTCAATTAGGGCTACCATGAATCTTGATAGATATGGAGATAGGAAGATGGTCGAATAAGGTGGCATGGTGATGAATCGTAGTGGCAGAGAAGGATTTCCAAAAGGAAAGGATGGAGAAATAGAACCTATCTAACCTACTATAAATGTGAGCCTGCCCAAGATGGAGATTGCTCCAAGTAAATCTATGGAGGGGAACACACGTGGAGTTGTCTACCCCGTCTAAGAGGTAAAATATTTTCTTAAAGGTGGACCAGGTATAATACTTGAGATTGGGCAATTGAAAAAACACCCCTCCAAACTTATTCAAGGGAATTCTACCATATTAAAATCTCCTCCAAATATCCAAGGCACTGGGGAAAGAGAAGTTGCAAGTTCTTGCCAAAGGAGAGTCCTTTCTGTGGAGTTGTTTGGGGCATATATCGAGCAAATGCCAAAAGGGCCATGCAGGGATGAGAAGGTGGCCTAGGAAACTCTATGCCTAGAATCAGAACCACTTTGAAGGATTTTAGTTTTCCAGTAGGGTGAGAGGAGAATGGTTGCGCCTCCTTTCCCACTCACATGGGGTGTCGCTAGGATTGAGGAGTGAGGAAGAAACCAATGGGCAGAATAGGATAAAAGGTCGACTGAGACCATAATTTCTTAAAGGAGAACAAAATCAAAGGCAATATTAAGACTAGATATAAAGTTTCCTACTCACTTTTGTCGAAGCCTACCAGTAAGGCCTCGTTCCATGAAAGGATATTCATGGGGAAACATGGGGTAGTTTGGATGGGAGGTCAACAGAAGGTTCGGAAGTTAACGTATCAGTTTCCTTTGTTCCTGATAGGAGGGCAAAGGAGTTGTTGGTGGGGAAAAGGGCCATGGAAGTGTGTAGTAAAGAGGAGTTGGAGGGAGAAGTAGAACTAAAGTAACCTTTGACTCGTTTCCTTCCACTGCCAACCACGAACTCATCCTCCGAGACTGAGTCCTTGATAGCATTTGAAGGGATGACATGGGTGGAGGTGTGAGTACCTGATTGTTGTCTCTGTAGCTTGGAGGGGCTAAACTGAGAGGAGGATTGAGGAGTTGTTGGGGAAGGAGATCCGAATTTAAAGGATACTAAGGACGGGCATAATGGTGTGACTTAGAAACGAGTCTTCTGAGATGCTACAGGTTGTTTCTTCCTTGCTAGGATAGGACACACCAATATATGATGCTTAGCCCTATGACAATAGCTACCTAATTTTGGAAGGTAAAAATAGTCCACTTTTTGGGTGAAGAGTTTTCTACCAGCAGCAAGGGTTAATGAGGTCTTCCGAAGAGATATATCTAGTTCAATACAATAATGGCGAATTTGAGTTCCATTGATCACCATACAATGATTGAAAATAATAGGGCCCAGGGTGCTCACAATGTCCCTCTCAATAGATGAGAAAATAAGTGGAAGATTGGGCAGTTCCACGTAACAAGGAAATATATTAAAAGCTGGGTTATTGACATTAAAGTCAAAAATCCAGGTGCATGCGATTAGGGTTGTGTTCCTTGTTGGAAAAATTTTTTGAGAGAGAGCATTTTCAACCTGAGAGACATCAGATAATTCTACCAAAATGAAATGATGAGCATAGTATTGAGCATGAGAAACCTAAATGCCATGGGGCTGAAGGAGGCTATGGACTTGAGTGTTTAAACTTGGGGACCTTGGTCCCACAATTTGAAAAAAAAATAAAATGAGATGCAAAATATTTAGAAACTGCTTCAAAAATATCATCAAGAAAAAGAAAATCAATTTGAGGTGACGTAGATGAACTTTCCTGAGAAAAAGCAGAACCTGATGAATCCGTCATTGCGACTTGCCCACCCCTGGGCCGCGCACTTTCCCGACACCGTTCTGCTACCTTGACTGCAGGAAAACCCTCACCACCAGTGTGGGTGTTTTCATCCTCCAATACTGAATATCTTGTATAATTTTGTTGATTTTTATGAACCAGGTTTATTTAGGGTTCTTGCAAGAAAAAATGCGCAGATTGGTGATCAAATTTGCAAATCCATCCCTAGATAAATGATGCCCAAAATTTTTGTTCCATCATGGTTGGATAGATTGCGCCTGTGTTCACTGCGCTGGCTACTATTTGGATCAGGCACAAGCTGTAGATTTAGAATGCAACAATTTATCCGTCATGGCAGAACAAACAGGCACAAGCTACAGATTCAGAATGCTTAACGAAAGAGTAGTTTGCTCAAAACATGAAGCACAAGAAATCCCACCTGCAACTAGATCTGCCCTAAGGTTGCACGCGAGCTGCCCTTGCTCAACCATGGAAGGGGCTATGTGGCCCTGCAACAATGGCGCAGCAGAATAGTCACCACAAGCAATGGTGTAGCAGAATCATAGATCTAGCGAGGAGCCACTATCTTGAAACTCAAAGGAATTTGAATGACATTGTTGGTAACTAGCTTTATGAATAAACCAATGTTCATTCTAGGTCCTACCATATGTGAATCTTCTCTCATAACTATATGTCCAAAGCATATGAGAAAATAGCACAATTGAATAAGAGTTTCATTAAGACTATAAAGTTGTACATACAACAAATTACATTATGGAACTAAGTCCCATCCGAACTACATGATCCTTATATGACATTATGTTGTAAACTTCGTTTCCAACCTTTCCATAATTCAAATGGTGTCTTTGAGACAACCTTGGTTATAACTCGATTTAATATATACATTTCCGTCTTGAGAGCTTCAATCCACAAGGACTTACAAAAGCTTAGAGCTTCTAAGCAAACTTTGCACTATGTCCAATAATGTTCAGTTTCTTCTTTCCACCACATCATTCTAGTCTAGAGAACCAGACATAGTGTATTGGGAAATAATTAAATGCTCTTGAAGAAACTTAGCAAATGGACCAGGTGCTTATCCATCATTAGTATATCTACCATAGTATTCACGACCTCTATCAAATCTCACTAACCTTATTTGCTTACCACATTCTTTCTCTACTTCAGCCTTAAACACCTTAAAGGCATCTAAAGCTTCGCTCTTGTTATGAAGCAAGTAGATATACATATATCGTGAATAATCATGAATAAAGGTAATGAAATACTTTTGACCATACACATCCATATCTAAACTACAAATATATGTATGTATGATCTCTAATATGTCTAAAGTCCTCTTAGCACCTTTCTTTGACATATTGGTCTACTTTCCCTTTATGTAGTCCACATAAGTGTCAAAGTCAGTAAAGTCTAGAGTGCTAAGTACTCCATCATTTACTAATTGCTTTATTCTCTCAATAGAGATATGTCCTAATCTACGATGCCACAACATAGAGGATTCGTCATTCATAGCACATCTCTTAATGACAGCATAAACATGCATAGAAGTATAAGAATTTTCCTTTTGTAAATTAATGTTGAAAAGACCATCTATCAATGTACGATTTCCAATAAGTTCAGATCTATAATATAGACTAAATATAGTATCTAAAAAATTAAAGGAAAATCCCAATGATACAAGCCTTGAAACAAAAATTAAATTCCTTTAAAAATTAAGAATATAAAATGTCTTTTCCAACTCTAAAAAAAAACCACTACTTAAAACTAATTTGCATGTTCTAATTGCCTCTACATGTGAGCACATCTTGTTGCCTGAATAGATGCAAGAGTCACTTTCCACTAACTTCCTTAGGTTTTGCACCCCTTACAAGGAATTGATAACATGGATTGTAGAAGCAGAGTTAATCTACCATGTGTCATGGCCAACATCAACCATATTAGATTCAAAACAAACAAGTGAAAGTTGAGTACCTTTCTTTTCAAGCCATTTCTGATATTTAGGACAATCATTCTTTATGTGCTTTTTTTTTTTTAGAAAAAGCATCTGGATTCCTTCTTAATATTAGTTTGTGTAGGCAATTTGACCTTCCACTTGCCTTTGGCTTGTTCTTTACTCTTTTCTTGTGTGACCAAATGCACACTCTTGTTCGATTCCATTGTAAGTCTACCCTCTTCTTGCACACACATGATAATTAGTTCATTGATTGATCATTTATCCTTATGTGTGTTATAAGAAATCTTAAAGGGTCCGTATTGCAGTGGGAGCATGTTTAACATGCAATGCACAAGGAAAGATTCTGACATATCAACCTTAAGTGTTTTGAGTTGAGCTGCTATATCTCTTGTTTGCATGATGTGCTCACACACGCCACAAATTTCAATGAGCTTCATGGATGAGAACTTCATTATTAAGGTGCTAGCCAATGCTTTGTTTGATAACTCAAATTGTTCATCAATTACCTTTAACAAAATGCACACATTGTCATACTATTCCAATGAACAACGCATAGCAGCCAAGATCTTGGTTTTTATGAATACGACAGTGAGAGGATTAGATCGCTCCCATTTTTCATAATTATCAATATCATCTAGATGGCTAGCTGTTGTAACAACAGGTGGTTTATCTTTACAGATAACATAATCAATGTCCATCTAGCCTAAATGAAAAAAATTCTCTCCTTCCACACCTTATAATTATCACCCTTTAATTCAAGAATGTCACATTTGAAATCAAAGTAGCTTACAGGTTGTACAACTACATAATTAAACATGCCTATGTCACTAAATTTGAGATTAAAATACCATAAGACATGTTTACTAATGTAAATCATATAAAAATATAAATCAAATGACATAAAATTGCCTATGGGTTAAATTTTAATTCAAACTAATTTATATATCCTTATGATGAAACTACTAAATTATATTCCTTTTCTTAGTCCCTATGGGCAAATTAAGAAAAATAATTTAACATATCATTCTAATTAATCATATTAAATACAATAAAAATTCTTGTGGGTTAAAGTTTATTGTATTACATATGATTAATTATAATTTAATTTTCCATATGTGATCTAAAACTTTTAACAAATTTGCACAATTAAAGATGCTACGGGTACTCTCTAATTGTACAGAAAAAAAACATCACAAATTACAATTTTATGCAGGAAAAACTATGCATTACAAGATTTTTAATATTCTTTAAATAAAGCAACTTTATGCATAGTTCAAAACCCCAAAATATCACCTACATGGGCACCCATCATGCCTTGCAAAAGAAGGCACCCTCACAAAACAACATCATAGAGGTTAGTAATTTTACAAAGATGCCCATCACAATCATAAACAGGTCTTCCAATTACTAATTGATAAAGGCATCAAGATAGAGATAGAAATTAAGCTCCCATACCAAATGTTAAACAAAAATTTATGGATTGCACAAGAAATTTACATGTAGAGATAATCAGAAATGCACAATGAAGAAGCACATGGCACAAGAAATTCACATGCATAAATAATCAGAAATGCACAATACTAAAACTCTAGCCATTGATGCCTCACATTAAACTTGACGTTCAAATTCTTCTTTCACACCAGCACTCTACAACGATGGTGTATGCAATCTGTAAGTGTCTATGAAAGGGACCATAATTGCAATCAAGAACAAATTTATAAGCCATGGAATCAGTTACCATAAAAGACCCAATGCTAATGCATAAAAAAACAGATACGGAGACAACCTTGGTGCATTAACTAACTTATAAAAACGCATTAGTGAATATGGAGGGCACTTTGATGCATTAAGTAACGCATAAAATGCATTAGTAGACATGGTGGCCACTTTCATGCATTAGGTAATGCATAAAACGCATTAGTAACGCATTGGTTTTGTAAGGTTGGTAGTAACAGCGAATATGACATAAACATTTATTTAGGCCAACAGGTTACAGGTGAGCCTGAACTTTGGCACAGCCAGGAGAGGATTCTTTCTGCTCACAATATTTCCTGCTTCTTCCTCCATGTCAATATCTCCACGGGGAACCCATTCAAAAGTGTGGAAGAGCTCTCCAAGGCCAAGTAAAACAGAGGACGAAGCCATGCCAATGCCGGGATATACTCTCCTGCCTGCCCCAAAAGGCAAGCTTTTGAAATCAGACAGCCCAGATAAGACCACAACATCATAATCCATGAATCTTTCAGGCTTACCTTCCCACACAGCCGGATCTCTGTTCATGGCCCAGTAATTCAATATCAGGATGGTGCCTTTTGGCAGAGTGAAGCCTCACACTGTGACCTCCTCCATAGTAAAATGGGAAATTCTCCATAGAAAAATGGGAAATTCCCAACGGAGTCACAGAGCAGAGTCTCATGGATTCCCTCACAACGCAGTGCAGGTACTTCATATGTAAAATATGGGAAATATGGGATTCCTGGACAAGCCTGTCTCAGCCTACTTCTTGATCAAGCCCATGCCGCAGTCTCTCTGCACATGATGGGTTCTTCGGCAGTAGCGTTGTGGCCCATTCCATCGTCGATGCTACCGTCTCGGTGCCACCCACAAACATATCCTGCAAGAATCAATTGAAATTAACAGATGAATTAATAAGAAATTTGGAATCTTTTTATGTTGCATGAATTCAAAGTAAAGATGCAGATACGGTATGATATTATGTTGCAGAGATCATGCTTTTAAAAGTCAAATTATTTCTGAGTTCATAACTTGTTTTAGGAAATCTTTTAAATAATGAGAAGGCTTTCTTGGAGCAGACATCATGCCCTTAAAAGTGAAGGAATTTTGGGGTATAATCTATCTTTAGGAAACCTTGAAAGCTTTCTTGAAACAGAGATCATGCCCTTAAAAGTTGAAGGGATTTTTGAGTTTATAATTAATCTTTAAGAAGTGTTTAAAAAAATCAGAAGGCTAGCAATGCACCATAAATAATGTTTAACTAAGGAGTTCTATTACTTATTATGACTTTGGGAAAATGTAAAGAAAAGAAGCATATCTATTTGAATACAAGGGATGTAAGAGGCCTTAACTCATGGACGTGGGCAAACTATCTATCATGCAATAATCAAATGAAATTAATAGATAAATTAAGAAAAAATTTGGAATCTTTTTAAGTTTTATGAATTCAAAGTGAAGATACAAATACAATAATATGTGGTATGATTATGTTTCTTGAAGCAAAGATAATGCCCTTAAAACTTAAAGCTATTTCTAGGTTTATAACTTCTTTTTACATAACCTTTTAAATAATTAGAAAGATTTCTTGAAATAGAGATCATGATCTTAAAAGTTGAAAGGATTTTAGGGTTTATAACCTATCTTTAGGAAACCTTGAAGGCTTTCTTGAAATAGAGATCATGTCCTTAAAAGTTGAAAAGATTTTTTAGTTTTTAATCAATCTTTGCAAAATGTTTTAAAAAATTAGAATGGTACCAATGCACCATAAATGTTTAACCAAGGAGGTCTATGACTTATCATGACTTTGAGGAAATGTAAAGACAAGAAATATGTATATTGGAATATTGGGTGACATAGAGGCCTTAAACTATTTATCATGTGTCATTCCTTACCCTTTGTTATATAGTATACATAACTTAGCACACTTAGTAGAGGGCAAATATGATTTTATCATCTTTGAGTTGAAATAAATACATAGATGGTTCAAAATTCACTATGATGAACAAAAAATGTTAATTGTGCAATGCAAATTGTGTTGAATATGAATGTTCTATATTTGAGCACTTTAAACAGAAACAAGATATTACAGTTACAAATTTGGTTGATTTTCAATAATACTTTGTAATTTTTCTAATAATTTTTTTGAAACTCATCTAATGTATATTCATAGTATTTAATAGATAAAGTAATAAAATTTCTATTTCACTTAAAGAAAATTACCAACCATGTTAGTTTAAAATAATTATCATCTTATCCTATTTGTTCCCAAGAATATCATTTAGATTAAATTGATTCATCTTCATCTTCATGATCCTCCTAACCTTATTCTAAGGAAATCAACTCAAGGAAATAAGTTGTTTTTCATGATTCACCAATATTAAGAGCTTTAAATAAATTAAAAAGCAATAGAAAGAAGCTATCGTGTGACCTATGTAAATAAGCTTATTACTAGAATCAAGGCCTTGATGACAATGGGCGTTATAGAGGGGTCACTGCTAGCAAGCTACAACAACATTCCCAAGAAAGTGGTATTATCCAAATTCAAACATTCTTTACTTCGTCGATCCAACACATTTTGTGCAAGGTTTAAATTCCAACCTCTAGGCAGCCATCTACTCCACTTAATACAGGTTAGGCTCTACTTAATTTATTGAATTGTGGATAAAGTAAGATGATGTGCAATGACTATGATATGTTATATGCAATGAATATGATATGATATATGCAATAAATATCATATGATATATCCAATGAGTGTGGTGTGGTGCACCCTCTAGGTAGCCATCCACTCCCTCTCAAATAGAGGTTAGGATCTATTTAATTTACTAATTTGTGGATGAAGGACAATTATGTGCAATGAATATGGTATGGTGTAGGAAAATTAGAATGAATGATAATGTGGTGTAATGGTTTGACTATTTTGTCATTGTATGGTTTAATGCCTAGTTTTTCATGGTTGTCTTGTTTTCACTATCTTATGATCTTATTCATGACATGTTAGCTTATTATTTAACAACGATTTGCAACTAAGAGGTTGCAAGATTTAGAGAAATGTCAAAATAAAGCACAAATACAAAATTAAAAATTAAAAATTAAAAACTTGCATTTTAATAGAAGTTGTAGGCATGATGAAGTAAAATATCTACATGCATGGATTCCAATATCCATTAAAACACTAATTAGCAATGTAAGAATAGAATCACACTACATTCAAGTTAAAACTTGGAGATGGAACAATGAGTATGAACATAGAGTATGTTGATTGTATTTATTGCAAATGGTAGAAGATTATCAACATGTACTATTGGAACATTGCAAAATAAATTTCTTCATAAGAAAATGATGAAATATTTCGTCAATCTTTATATAAGGTATTAAAGTTACTAGTGTTAGTTCTACAAAATTATATAGAATAATTTTTAAATTACATGACCATTGGACATATTTTTTATACTAAAAGATTTATTGGTATTGATGCACTCTGCACAAGTAACTTTGTATGATAAATACTTTGGGTCTATATACAAAAGTAATAATAAAAGTTTAGTTTCAATTTCATAATTTTTCTAATATATCATATTGGCTATATATCTTGGGACATACTTACATTACTATTTTGAGTTTCAACACTCTTTCTGTTTAGAAGTATTTGACTTTGCAAAATTCATAATAATTCTCTCTAATATTTAACATGTCCCTAATTATTTATTTTATTTATATGTAACATGTAATGTTTTTCTTTGCTTTCAGCGTGTTTCATATATTATAATACAACCACTTATTCTAATGTTACCATCAAAAGTTACATGAGGTAAATAACATAGTCAAAGTTCTCTCCTAAGGAGTCTACACTTACTCTAATCTTACCATCAAAAGTTACCTGAGGTAAATAACATAGTCAAAGTTCTCTCCTAAGGAGTCTACAAATGTGGAAGCTTTCTAAGATAAACCAAATAAGATCAGCAGCACAGAGATAGTGTAATGCCTCGTAAGGTAAGGAAGGCAATTAAAAACCATTGCAGATTCGATGTCTATCATTGAGGGGTGCTCAAGGACCTTGCGGTCCAAAAGTCAAACGCAAAAAGATGACGCAATAATGCAACGAAGCCGAGCACATAGATTCTTACAGGGCGCAAAATTTTTGTAACCATGGCAACCAAAACCTAAAGCTCTCAAAAGTCACGGAGCAGAGAATATTAAATAAGGAAAAACAGAGAATTAAATCGATCCTTCGTACATGCAGGGTTGTGTGATGAAACTATGACCTTCAGCATCTAAAATCGTAAATTCTGAGGGAAAGAAAAATGGGGATCGGAAAAGGAGGAAGCTTTTGACTAGTTAGCAAGTGCAGGACGCAGAGTTTGCGAGCCTGGCGCCAATTCTCGCAGTAGGGTGCACAAGCTGCATCACGGCCTCCGTAAAAGACATTCTGCAGTAGCGGTTGGCAAATGACTTGCAAAGGCAGTGTAATGCATCTTGAGAAACAAGCATGCGGTCTTCATGGAGGAGGAGGAGGCTACCACAGCCAGAAAGCTACCCAATGGCAAGTACATGATGTCCCCATCACTACTTGCGAGCTTTGCTAAGGCTCTGTCTCAGTGACCCGGCCTTTGATGGCCACAGGCCAACACATGAAGAATGCCTATGATAGGCACTCCTTTAGGCCCTGAGGGCAAATTAGGTGACACTGACACTGAAGTTAATGCCTTTGCTTTAGGCTGCAGTTTCCATGCTACCGCTGCCCCTAGCAGCATGGCCACTGCCAACCACGGCATATTTCTAGCACAGCCATTGCTTGCTTGTCTGTGCAATGAGGATTGAATTGAAGTCCCCAATGCAATGTATTGGCTTTGTCTCTTTTCCATAGGAAAGTTATAATTAATGAAACTCACCCAAAATGCTGGCACTGTATAGCTTTTTAGAATTGCAGAGGCAACAAACCACGTCAACGATTACCCACGTATTGATAACAGTATAGCTTTTCCTTATCACATGGAGCATATCTCCTAGCACAGCCATTGCTTGTTTGTCTGCGCAATTAAAATTGAATTGAACCTCCCAATGCATTGCATTGGCTTTGTACTGGCCCCAGGGGAAGATTATAATTAATGTAACTGACCCAAAATGGTGGTACTACCTTTGAATCCAGTAGCTTTTTAGAATTGCAGAGCCAGCCAAGCACGTCGACGATCACCCACGTGTTGATAACAGTATACCTTTTCCTTCATCACACGGAGCAGATAACCTTGCTGACATGAGACAAATTTTTACCATTTATACGAGGGTTCAGTCATATGCCATGGTTTTTCACAGGTATGGTTAACCATGACCACCATGACCATTTTGAATTATCTTCACACAATTTATCGTTGTTTATTCTCCAAAGTCATGGTGTTTAACCGTTAATTTCAATTGGATATGGTTTTCAGTTAGATATAAGTCTGTCTAGAGTTATAAATGTTAACTAAAATTAAAAGCTATGTCATAGTAAAAAATAATGTATGTGACAAACAATATAGATTATAGCTGTTTGACTGCTTTAAATATTAGCTATGTAATGATCCAAAAACCATAACATGTAACAACCCGGAGTTTCAAATCACAAATTGCATAGTCTTATCATCAATAATGCTGCACATTCAAATCATTATCATTAATAATAATGCTGCAAAGACAAATCACAAGCAGCATATTCTTATCATCAATAATGCTGCACATTCAAATCATTATCATTAATAATAAACAAATCACAAGCAGCATATTCTTATCATCAATAATGCTGCATAGTCTTATCAGCCCTAATGCTTTAGGGCACAAGGTTAATGTGAGTATTTAATGCATAGCTTTATCAGCAGGGATGCTTTACTGCACACGGTGGATGTGAGTATCTATTCAGTGTCGAGGAGCGGTGAAAGTAAATTGCTTGCACAGTCAGTTGTTTCTACGGATTACTTTTCAAAGTTAATTGTACAATGTCACGCGTTAACAACATCTAAAAATATGTTAAAATTAAAGGTAAAAAACTAAAAGTTGAATCTGTAAAATAAAAAACAAAAAAAGTTTAAATATTTCCAAAAAGTAAAAAATTTTAAATTAAAACAATTATGTTATTTTCTCATTGCTCCGTTTGAATGAGAAATAACACACTGGATTTCAAAATTAAACTACTACTATAACAATAATAAAACCAATAATTAAATCAATCTAAAAATTAACCCATATATTCTGTTTCAAAAACTGAAATATTCTGTTTATTTATTCCAAAAGTTACAAGTCATCTGTTAAACTGCAACTTCATGGAAAATGAATATCGCCCAAAGAAATTAGAATATGCTTGTCAGCATGAATTGGTACTGTAGAGAAGAAAATGGATTTTGTGAAAGAAACATTGTTTATGAAGGATAAGCACTTTCCAGAGAAGTGAATATATTTCAGGAAGTGACATATGTGGGCCAAATAGCACAAGGAGGCTGACACACAAGGCACTTAAAGTTTGCAAACAGTTTACCACTGATCTCTTCCAGTCCAAACGTAATTCTTGTTGTTACGGTAGGTCTGCCCGTATATGGTCTGCACGAGCAAAAAATTGCAGAGAGACGATTATCTTCAAGACTTTACGCTACGTATAAATATAAACTCATACGGCTCGCTGCACTCACGATAAAATTATGGCAGATTTTGTTTTTCTAAAGTTTAAAAGACTTATGCTGTCCAAAAAACAAATCAAATCCATGTCCCTGTCAAGCCTGAAATTGGGCATGTTGATGCTTAACTTTCTCAAGCCTAATTAAACACTATAAACAACGCTTTAACCAAGGGCACCTCTCAAACAGGCAGTTTTAGAGTAAGAACTTAATTGTGGCCGGATGTTTAAAGAAAATAAACACGCAAGGTATTTTCATGTATATAAATAAAAAAGTTTAAAAATAATTTAGGTGAAGGTTTAATTTTAAAAAATAGCAAAAAATTAGAATGAAATGTACCTCTAAAAACCAAAAAAAAATTATTAATAAACAAGGATATATTCATATCAGTCCAGTGGTTCATGACTAAGAGAAGAAGACACAAAGTGCATTACATCATAGCTTTAAAACACCATTAACATAGTGAGAAAAGAAAGGCTGCACAGTTTTGGGGTACCAATACAGGTTTTCAATCTTACAAACAATGTTGAAAAAATAGCTTTCTTGATGAACAGTGGACGTATCCCTATGCTCAACCATACTGTTGGTGTCAACCTCTACCATGTTAGGCATAGGGCCATGATCAATAGTAACATTGTAACCACAACTTGTCGCCAAATATCCATTTAAAATTGATATTACATTTAACAATTTCCCATTAAGTTAAAGCTTGTTTGGGTTATCTTTATCTTATCGTTACAAACAATTACATCATGTGTCAATCACAACTACCCATAATCGAAATAACCAAAAGTACAAAAAACATGATTAACTCATTAATTCAACTTCCAATGCTTACAAGTGGAAACTTGGAAACTACTCTATGTAGAGGTTTCATTTATGGAAACATACAATTCAATACAATACATAGTTGCCATGAATCAAAAATTGAAAATAGAAAAAAATAATTCTTAATTCATTGCCTTCTTCTGATCGAGAGCAAAAGACACCATGCTCCTATGCTAATGTGTTCGTGCCAATCTCATGTAATAAACATTTGTATCACTTAGGTTTGAGTACAAGAACATGATTATGAATTGAACAAAATTGTAAATTAAATTGATAAACTTTGATGTACTCCCTGCAAATAACTGCTAATAATAAAATAAAAAAAGTAAGTACATACTTACCACTTTAATGGCAGATAAACATACAAGCTTATGGCAATAACTCTTGTATAACAGGCTACCAAATGTGGTGGTGGTGGTGACCATAACTGCCACCAGCAGGTGTTACAAGACCATAATGGTGGCTATTCATGGTAGCGTTTATTGTAACAATGAATTAGCAGTTTATTATTTGCGAACTACACTTTCTGTTTATATTGTTGATAGTTTTAGAATTTTCCCTCGAGATGAGATAAGACTTCTAAACTTGTTGTGAAGATCTATCTCAGTTAACAATGTGATAGCTTTGGACAGCAACATGACATGACAGTTTTCGTTGCAATCCATCTGTTCCAACCAATTCATTGTTATCTGGAAATGGTCTCATATTTTTCTAATAAATGGTAACTGATTCCTGGACCTTTTAACTTCTTGATGGGAGAACAAGGCACGGGGAATCAATTGCAGTATAGCAGTTCAGGTCCCTTTCACAGTCGCTTACAGTCTGCATACACCATCACTGTAGAGCGCCCGTGTGAAAGAAGATCCGGAACATTCAGGCATCAATGGCATCAATGTCTGGAGGTCAGTTCGATCTGTTTTCAAATTGATTTGTGCATTTTTGTTTCATGCACATTTGTAGATTAAGAGATCTATTTTTTACATGCTTCCGCTTGTGCAATCCGGTTTTGATGCACTGGATAGATTTCTAACATTTGGTATCGGAGCAATAGATCTCTGCCTTGATGCTTAGTTTTGGTTTTCTGGGTTTTGCTGCATTGTTTCTGTCTGCAAATTTCTGCGATTTTTGTCTATGCATTTTGGGGTTTCTACAATTTTGTCTGCATATTTTTATGATGTTAGTAGATCTAGTGAGATCTAGAACCTTGATTTATGGTGCCCCTTTAGCCCAATTAGAATGAGTGCTTCAGCGTTTGGATCCTTGATTTTTCATGCTGGCCTTATGTTTTCTTCTGGCCTTGGATCTGCTACGCTGAAAGAATGGTGCTATCTCGGGCAGTCTATCCGATTGAGGCAATGGGTGCTGTAGGAAGAGTAAAGGATCGAATATTGCTGTTGCTATTCTGTAAGTGATGGATGGAGTTTTATTACATGCGATTTTTAATATGGCTATGAAAATGACGTAAACCGTTTCACACGTAAACTATTTATCATGTTGAATGTTGGCCTTGGCATATTATTTTTCTTTTCACGCGGCGCGCGATGCTCCAATGAGGATTTTTATTTTTCCGGATGATTAATGATGGAACCTTTTATTTTTCCTGGTGGTATTTTTTAAATATCCTCTGACATGAAAAAGGAATTTTACTGCGATTTGGACATCAATATAAAGTTTTGTCTATTTCAAACACTGTTTTTTTTTTTTTGAAATTTATTTTATCAATGCTTTGGAATCTAAGTACAGAAAAGGTCCTTGATAAATGCACAATTTTGGACATTTGAATTTAAACTGATGACCTTTGAAATATTTAATTTGCTCACATGGGTGAGTAATTTTGGCATTTGAAATGACAGTTTTAACACTACCATTTTTTGAAATAAGGATGTATTGATTTAAATGATTCATGTGGTAGAAAATATATATATAGATATATATTCCATTGTTGTTTTGAAAAATGGCAATTATAGACTCATGTTTTGGTGTTTTTCAAGCAAGAAATGATTGTAGGTTTTTTCATGCTTGCTTAGAATTTAATTGCATTTTGTCAATATTGATTTTGATGCATAATGTAATCGTATGTATAACAAAAAAGAAAATTTTTGCATCATTTACTAGTGATCCTTATAATTTGTATAGTCATAGAGTGGCCACAGCATCTTTGATTATACAAAATTATAAATTAAGAGTTTTGGATCACATAAGTAATTGTGATTAATCACATGTAATATAATAGACTTTATCCCACATGAATTTCTATTATATTTAATGTGGTCAATCAGGATGAAATGTTGAATTATTTTTCTTAATTTGCCCAAAGGGATTAAGAAAAGGAATATAGTTTAATAGCTTCATCATAAAGATATATGAGTATGTTTGAATTAAAATTTAGTCCACAAGCAATTTTATGTCATGTGATTCATATTTTTACATGTTTACATTGGTACACATGTCCTACAGTTTATAGCCTAAAATTTAGTGACATAAGCATGTTTATTTTGCAGCTATGCAACCTGTAAATTACTCTGACTTTAAATGTGACATTCCTGAATTGATGAGTGATAATTACAAGGTGTGGAAGGAGAGAATTCACCTTTATTTAGGATGGATGGACATTGATTATGCTATTCGTAAGGATGAACCGCCTGCGGTTAATGCAACCAGCCATCCAGATGATATTGGTCTTTATGATAAATGGGTGCGATCTAATTGTCTCTGCGTAATGTTCATAAAAACCAAGATCTCGGCTGGTATACATGGATCATTGGAACAGTATAACAATGTGCATGCTTTGTTAAAAGCTATTGATGAACAATTTGAAACATCAGATAAAGCGTTGGCCAGCACCTTGATAATGAAGTTCTCATCCATAAAGCTCACTGGAATTGGTGGTGTGCGTGAGTACATCATGCACATGAGGGACATAGCAGCTCAACTAAAAACACTTGACGTTGAGATGTCTGAATCTTTCCTTGTGCACTACATCCCAAACACGCTCCCACCGCAGTATGGACCCTTTAAGATTTCTTACAACACACATAAGAACAAATGGTCAAATAATGAATTGATGACCATGTGTGTGCAAGAAGAGGGTAGACTTGCCATGGAAGCGAAGAAAAGTGTGCATCTGGCCATGCAAGGAAAGAACACAAAACAAGTCAACACTAAAGGGAAGGGAAAAATCCCTCCACAAGCTGATATCAAGAAGGAATCTAGATGCTTTTTCTGTAAAAAGAAAGGGCACATAAAGAAAGATTGCCTTAAACATCAGAGATGGCTTCAAAAGAAAGGAACTCAATCCTCATTTGTTTGTTTTGAATCTAATATGGTTCATGTTAGTCATAACACATGGTGGATTGCCTCTAGTTCTACAATCCATGTTACTAATTCCTTGTAGGGATTAGCAAACCTAAGGAAGCCAGTAGGAAGTGAGTCATGCATCTATTCGGGCAACAAGATGCGCTCACATGTGGAAGCGATTGGCACATGCAAATTAGTTTTAAGTAGTGGTTTTGTTTTGGATTTGGAAAGGACATTTTACATTCCTTGTTTTTCAAGGAATTTAATTTCTGTATCAAGGCTTGTATCATTGGGATTTTCCTTTAACTTTTCAGATACTATGTTCAGTGTATCTTATAGATCTGAAATAGTTGGAAATGGTACATTAACAGATGGTCTTTTTCAACTTAATTTACAAAACGACACTTCTTACACTTCTATGCATGTTCATGCTGGCATTAAGCGATGTGTTATGAATGAGGAATCCTCTATGTTATGGCATCGTAGATTAGGCCATATCTCCATTGAGAGAATCAAGCGCTTGGTAACTGATGGAGTACTTAGTACTCTTGATTTTACTGACTTTGACACTTGTGTAAACTGCATAAAGGGAAAGCAGACCAATGTGTCAAAGAAAGGTGCCAAGAGGAGTTCTGCCATATTAGAAATCATACATACGGATATTTGTAGTCCAGATATGGATGCATATGATCAACGGTATTTCATTACCTTTATTGATGACTACTCACGATACATGTATCTCTACTTGCTTCATCACAAAAATGAAGCTTTAGATGCCTTTAAGGTATTTAAGGCTGAAGTAGAGAAACAATGCGGTAAGCAAATAAAGATAGTGAGGTCTGATAGAGGTGGTGAATACTATGGTAGATACACTGATGATGGACAAGCACCTGGTCCCTTTGCTAAGTTTCTTCAAGAGCATGGGATTGTTGCCCAATACACTATGCCTGGTTCTCCGGACCAAAATGGTGTGGCAGAAAGAAGAAACCGAACATTATTGGACATGGTGCGGAGTATGCTTAGCAGCTCCAAGCTTCCTAAGTCTTTGTGGAATGAAGCCCTTAAGACGGCAGTGTATATATTAAACCAAGTTCCAACCAAGGCTATTTCTAAGACACCATTTGAATTGTGGAAAGGTTGGAAATCGAGTTTGCGACATATACGCATTTGGGGATGCCCGTCTGAGGTAAGAGTCTATAATCCACAAGAGAAGAAGCTAGACCCTAGGACCATCAGTGGGTATTTCGTTGGATATGCCGAATGGTCTAAGGGATACAGATTTTATTTTCCATCACATACTACTAGGTTTGTGGAATCAAGGAATGCTAAATTTCTTGAGAATGACTTGATTAGTGGGAGTCATCATTCCTAGAACAAAATTCCAGCGACTGATCATGCGGATGCTCAACCCTCTACTTCAAGTACTCGATTGATTGTTGTACACAACACGCCTACAGAACAAATACGTGATGTACATCCACCAGTCATTGAAGTTCTACAAACTGCTGATCAAAACATAGTAGATCCAGCTGAACAATAGATACCAGTTCCTGTTGAACAGCCCATTGATCATCTTGCCCCTCAGGAGCCTGATGAACCAACATTAAGACAATCTACTAGAATAAAGCGATCAGCGATTCCTAGTAACTATATAGTGTATCTATAGGAATCTAACTACAACATAGGAGCCGAAAATGATCCCGACACGTTTTCACAAGCCATGAGTTGTAAGGAATCCGACTTATGGTATGATGCCATGAAAGATGAGATGAACTCTATGTCCACTAATGGAGTCTGGGATCTTGTCAAGTTGCCCAATGGTGTTAAAGCCATAGGATCCAAATGGGTCTTCAAGACTAAAAGAGACTCCTTGGGCAACATTGAAAGATATAAGGCTAGACTTGTTGCCAAAGGGTTCACTCAGCAGGAGGGAATAGATTACATGGAGACCTTTTCTCCTGTATCTAAGAAGGACTCCCTTCGTGTGATCATGGCATTGGTAGCTCACTTTGATTTTGAACTACATCAAATGGATGTGAAAACAGCATTCCTTAATGGTGATCTAGAGGAAGAGGTTTATATGAAACAACCTGAAGGATTCTCCTCTAATGATGGTGAGCAATTGGTATGCAAGCTTAAGAAGTCTATATATGGCTTGAAACAGGCCTCCCGTCAGTGGTATTTGAAATTCCATGATGTCATCACTTCATTTGGCTTTGAAGAAAACATCATGGATCAATGCATATACCAGAAGGTCAGTGGGAGTAAAATCTGTTTTCTTGTCCTCTATGTGGATGATATCCTTCTTGCAACCAATGATCATGGATTTTTATATGCGGTGAAACAATTTCTCTCTAAGAATTTTGACATGCAGGATATGGGTGAGGCATCTTATGTCCTTGGCATTAAGATCCACAGGGATAGATCTAGATATATTCTGGGTCTATCACAGAAAACCTATATTAATAAAGTTCTAGAGAGGTTTTGGATGAAAGATTGTTCACCAAGTATTGCACCCATTGTAAAGGGTGACAGGTTCAATTTGAACCAGTGCCCTATGAATGATTTAGAGAAAAGTCACATAAGCAACATTCCATATGCTTCAGCTGTTGGAAG
This sequence comes from Gnetum montanum, assembly GCA_015680685.1. NCBI lineage: Eukaryota > Viridiplantae > Streptophyta > Gnetopsida > Gnetales > Gnetaceae > Gnetum > Gnetum montanum. The sequence continues at coordinate 818,707 of MNCI01006697.1, read as the reverse complement.
CCTTATGTATGCTCAGGTCTGCACATGACCTGACATTGTATTTGCTGTGGGGATGTTGGGCCGATATCAGAGTAATCCAGGTATCGACCACTGGAAGGCTGCAAAGAAATTCATGAGGTACCTTCAAGGTACAAAGGATTACATGCTTATGTATCGACGAACTGACCATTTGGAGGTGATTGGCTACTCCGATTCAGACTTTGCTGGCTGTGTTGATTCCAGGAAATCAACATCAGGTTATGTTTTTATGCTAGCTGGAGGAGCCATCTGCTGGAGGAGTGGAAAGCAAACCTTGGTTGTTACTTCCACAATGGAGGCAGAGTTCGTTTCTTGTTTTGAGGCTACTTCACATGGTGTATGGTTAAAGAGTTTCATATCAGGGCTTAGAATTCTGGATTCAATATCTAGGCCATTACAGATATTTTGTGACAATTTAGCTGCTATCTTTATGGCTAAGAATAATAAGAGTGGCAGTCGAAATAAACATGTCGACATAAAGTACTTAGCCATAAGGGATCGCATTAAAGAAAATAAAGTGGTCATAGATCATATCAGCACTGAATTAATGCTAGCTGATCCTTTGACCAAAGGAATGCCACCACGGTCATTCAAGGATCATGTCACTCGGATGGGACTTGGTTCCATGATGTAATATGTTGTACAACATTACAGTGTTAATGAAACTCTATTCAGTTGTGCGTTTTCTCATACAGTTGTGCATAAAGTCATTAGAGAACACACACATAAGGTCGGACCGTGAATAAATATTGGGTTTGTTCATACAGTCAAAGTTACCATATAAAGGAATTAACTTTGAGAAATAATACATTGTAATACATGGAAGATACTACTCGCATTAAGAGGAACTATCGCCATGATTCATGTATTTGTTTCTTGAAAGTTGGATATTAGAATAAATATGGAGACCAAGTGGGAGATTGTAACAATGAATTAGCAGTTTATTATTTGCGAACTACACTTTCTGTTTCTACTGTCGGATAGTTTTAGAATTTTCCCTGGTGAACTACACTTTCTGTTTCTACTGTCGGATAGTTTTAGAATTTTCCCTGGAGATGAGATAAGACTTCTAAACTTGTTGTGAAGATCTATCTCAGTTAACAATGTGATAGCTTTGGATAGCAACATGACAGTTTTCGTTGCAATCCATCCGTTCCAACCGATTCATTGTTATCTGGAAATGGTCTCATATTTTTCTAATATATGGTAACTGATTCCTGGACCTTTTGACTTCTTGATGGGAGAACAAGGCACGAGGAATCAATTGCAATATAGCAGTTCAGGTCCCTTTCACAGTCGCTTACAGTCTGCATACACCATCACCGCAGAGCGCCCGTGTGAAAGAAGATCCGGAACATTCAGGCATCAATGGCATCAATGGTTGGAGGTTAGTTCGATCTATTTTTCAAATTGATTTGTGCATTTTTGTTTCATGCACATTTGTAGATTAAGAGATCTGTTTTTTACATGCTTCCGCTTGTGCAATCCGGTTTTGATGCACTGGATAGATTTCTATCATTTATTGCATGACAATGGGACATGAATCATTAACAGTGGTGTGACTAGCAGCAACATGGTGAGCGGTTACCGTAGTACATGGGCGTCATTATTGAGGGGCAACCACAACTATAAAGACATTGATCTCCCAACAGGGAAAGGGGAAGATATGAGGTGGGGGTGACCAATCAGGAAGCTACTATCAAACATTCGATGTGCAAACAGCAGCATGTTAGTTCTTGGGGGCTAAGGAAACCAAGAGGAAACAGTTTCCTCCTCTCTCTTTTTTTATTTGGTAGACTGTGAGACAAGAGACAGGAGCTTCGATCCACAAGGGTAGTAGTGAAGAGGCGCTACAGGTGATTGCTGGTCTAGATGAGACCTGGTAACCTTCTCTCTTTGTAGGGTTGGGCTCGGCGTTGGGCTCGACGTCAACCAGTGGTTAACTCTCAACACTGCTGTAGGCTTTTCTCTTCCTGCAGTAGGCTTTTCTCTTCCTAACGGCAAGTAGGGAGGCAACCAGGTGGTAGACAGTAGGGATCTCCCTCTCTCTCTCTACAGCAGTAGCAATTATTGTAGTAGAGACCAAGAGAGAGGCAGCACCTCTCCGCAGCAGTTTCTCTTTTTCTCACTCTCCCTCTTTCGCAGTGGTCACACCTCACAATGGATACCATTGGCAATGATAGACCGACAACATCAACAAGACCAAGGAACATTTATTTTTTTAATTACTTATTGTATTCAAGATAATCATTTAATTTAAATTCTAGATTTCTTTTTTAATTTACTATTTTCAAAAGGCCACGTAGCCCTCTCCAACTTAGACTATTCCTAGGTTTTCATATCCATACGAGAGGAACCCTAGACAATAGTCTCCTAGAACAAGTTTTCTTTCCAAGTGTTGATGCATCCAAATTTCATACATCAACACCTTTTTGGCACTAGAAGGAAGGCTTTTCTCTTGCTTTTTGTTTATCAACTCTTCTTGCCATTTTCTTATCACTATTTCACTTTTCGATCTTATCATAGAATCTATTGAATTTTTTAAAAAGCCTTTGTCTTCAAACTCTTTATTTTCTGCTCTTTTTTTTATGCTTCCCATTTTTTGAAAATTGTTGTTATCAAAACCTTTTGTTTTAAAACCCTCATTTTCTAGTCCCATTTTTAGATTTTTGTTTTAGGGGTCTTTACCCGAGTCTTGACCTTGGTAAGGTGGTTTTTATTACTCATTAAATTTTAATTTTATTTTTCTAAATTTTTTTTATTTTACTATTTTTCCTTTTTATAAATTTTGCAATTTCATGCATTTATTTTTCTCTTGAAAAAAAATATTTTTTTAAAATAGCATATTTTAATATTTTTTATCTTTGTCAAGAAAAAAAATATTATTTCAATATTTTCTTTTTTTTTTTACTTAATCTCACAGTTTTATTTTAACAATCATATTTTATAGTTTTTGTTTTATGAGTAAACTTACCTCTACCCCTAGTCAACCAACTACACATCACTTTACATTAAGGAAACAAAGAGCTTCATGTTTCCCAAGTTTTATTTCTAGGAGAACTTGAACTAAGATGGCAACCCATCAACCTCCAACTCCCTTGGTGAGCAATCTTGTTAACTTTACTTACTAACATGACATCCCAAAATCCCTTTAAAACATGAACTTGTTCTTTGATCCCACAACCCCTACGAGCGATGCCCACCAACACATACAATGTTTTGAAACCTTGTTAAGGATTCACAACATTGTGCAAAACGATGTGGCATGTAGGGTTTTTGTGATAACATTTAGAACCAAAGCAACCCAATGGTCTTTGATGCTTCCCAATACCTCCATTGACTCATGGTAAGAGTTCAAAAATAAGTTTTTGATTCAATTTGATAGATTCACAAGCCCTACCATAGCATCTAGTAACTTCACCAGCTTAAGAAAGCCACCTAGAGAAAATGTCATGGATTACAATTTAAAATTTCTCTATCAACTTACTTATGTGCTAAGTGAGATGCGTCCACAACTTGATGGTATCCTCAACTTTTACCTCTCTACCATCAACCCATTCTTTACCTATGTCATCAAATCCAATCCCAACGTAACAGAAATATAGGGGGTGATGGCTAAAGCCATGAAGTTAGAGCAAATTACCCTCGTGAATAGTATGCAAACCCAATTTAGGATGATGAGGGTTAGTAGCCCCATATAATTTAACCCTCTACCTCTACCAACTTTTCCAATGGCTAATGCTATGTGCCAAACTTTCACTCCCTTTCAACTAATTTAACCTACAAACAACTACTTTCAAGGTCTCACATCTTCTTCATTCCTACCATCTAACACTAGTTTGAATGATGATCAATCGAAAGTCTTAATTCAATCTATCATAAACCCAAATGGGATATCTAATCTTGTTGAACCCCCAACCCAAACTCAAGATCAAATGATCTAGATATTAACTTCACTGCAAAAACTTTCAAATGAAGTAGTTAAATTAAAGCAAAACAACAACAAGGGTCTTATACAACCAAAAAAGCCAAGTACATTAGCCAATGACGAGTATTGTCGCCATCATAACACAAGGAAACATTATGAGAAGACATGTCCTCAAGTCTTGGCATTATATTGTAACAACACCCAAGGTCAAAAAAATGCAAAACCTCCTATTATGGTCCTTAATGTACCTCATGAAATGGAAAACGAAGAGGATTTCTCATTAGAACAAGTTATGGTAAGTGACTCCAACCCACATAAAGCTTACTACCATAAACTTACTGACATCATGAACAACACACAACAACAAACTAGGAATGATCCTTATACTCCTCCAACCAAAAGAGCTCATTGTCAAAACAACATGAATACTCAAAATGGGTCATCCCAAACAAATGCTCCACAACGATCAAACCCATCTTCTATACTTAGAAGAAATCCACCTCAACAAGAAGCCAAAGATGAACATAAGACTTACAATATGGTTGAGGATTTGAAGAAAATTAAATCTAACATTTCAATGTATGACCTTCTACAGTTTAATGAAATGAAAGATGTGATCCAAGAGATAGTTCATAGACTAAAAACCAATAAAGAAAAGTCCATAATCCCCAAAACGAAAGTTCACTTTGTAGAAAGTCCTAACATGCTATTAATACAAAATGCAAACAATTCCATGCTAAACAAGAAAGATCAACCTCCTTTCATGAAAACCTTAATCATTTTAGGGAAGAATTTCCACAATTGTTTGATGGATTCTAGTGCAACTATTAATGTCATTCCTCTTGAGGCATGTGAGGCTTTAGGAGCACAAATGGTACCACAAACGAAAAGTGTGATTCAACTCAATAGATATCACATAGCTGTAGTAGGATCATTGAAAGGAGTTAAGGTGCAACTTAAACAATATCCTACATTTACATGTTACACTGATATCCTAGTAGTTGACATGTCATCCACTTATGGCATGCTTCTATCTAGGACTTTTGAAGCTAAGTTTGGAGGCTTCTTTAGGTCAGATTTCTCAAAATTGTTAATTCCTATTAAACAAAAATCTACATACATGATTATACCTAGAGAACCCTTTTATAAGCAAGTTGTAATAGCTTTTGATCAGTAAAACTGACCTTTGGAGAACCAAAACACTAATCTTTATGTTGGAGTTATTAAGGTTAAGCATGGGGAACATGTTATAAATGACCATGTGAGTGAAATTACAAAAACAAATCATTTTCCTCATACAAATTCCACCCAGCCCTATTAAACTTCTAGTGAATGTGAAGAAATCCATGAAGATACCTTGCCTTATCATCAACACAATGGATTTCTTTTGAGTGATCCACCACCTTTAGGGGAGGAAAAAGGTATAAATAAGACCCTACCCCTTAAAACATTAGAAGGTGCTGCAAATCCTAACAACATATCCATTGAAAATGTTCCTAGAGAGGCTGTATTTGATTATTTACAAAAACTTAGACCTAAGATTCAAACTCATATGAAAGAAGAACTTGATGAACTACTAGGATCTAAATTTATTCATCTTGCAAAATATTCAAACTTAGTGCCTAATAGAAAATGAACAAGCAAATTAAGATTATGTCTTGATCTTCATAATCATTAGAAAATTGTTAAACAATGTCTTGACAGGAAGCATGTTGGTGAAGTCTTTAAGATAGGAGACCTAGTCTCAGAAAGAGGTAAAATATTTGACCAAGAAAGTCTTCAAAGTAAGTTCTCTTCTATGTGGTCAAGCCCATTCCAAGTTAAAGACATCATTAGCCCCAATGTATACGAAATTGCTAACATGCAAGGATATAGGTTACCTCACAATTTTAATACATTTTATTTAAAGCATTTCTACTTAGGTGCCCCACATGGACACCCAGTAGATCCTTAGTTACATGTTTTCTTTCCCCTCACCATGCATTTCATTTGTATATAGTTGCATCTGCATATTTTCTTTACATTTTCATCATTTCTTTATTAACATATTGTTGTGATTTTGCTTTTCATATGATTTTAATAATCATTATGATCATTTGAGTTACTTCAAGTTGGGTCATCATAACACTATTCAAAAATAATGCTTTATATATCCTAGTACTATTATATTTTATATTTCAATAATACTAAGACTCTTCTCCGTCCACTTCAAGGTTTTAGTTTTATTAAGTATGTTGGATTATGGAGGACAAAATTTATGATAACTTATCATGTAATCATCATGATCATGTGAGTGTAGGATATGTGACATTGGATAATGGTTAGCCATAATCACTAGGTGACCTTGGAAAATTGTCATTTTCCCTCTCATAAGCCCCAACTCTCAAGTGTGATGATTCATGGCTACCCTATGATCAACAAGGTGAAGTGTGTTCATTTCCACTTGAGAACCCTTAGCCACCCAGGAGACCTACTATGATGCCATCAAATTGTAATCAAAGGCACATACACAAGGGTTGAACTGCATCATGGGCAAGGTTTTAAAAGGACCATGTTCTTTAGAAGTGCAGCTAATTGGCCAAACTCGTATTGGAATTCCTACCTTAAGAATGAAGCACAACATGATCAAAGTCTCCTCCAAAAAAAAAAAGAAAAAAAAAGAGGATTGTATTCATTGGCAGTGTAATAAGTTCTTGAGTGTGATGCGGTCCAATAGCTATCCTCACCCTAACCTCCATTTTCCCTTTTGAACCTATTTTTCAAACAAAAAAAATCCAAAGGAAAAATTTGAAAGTTACGACTAGCCATAATCTAAAATAAGCATGTCCTCCTCATTAAGTTTAGTATGGGTCTTGTGCTCGAAGTGGTTAACATGCTTTTGACTTTTGCCTTGTGAGAGGATTGGGAATGCAATCTTAGTTATATTTTAATTATATATATAAACCTATGTAGTTAAAATAATAAATTATATATTCAACTTTTGATTAAATAAGATGGTGTGTTTTGGGTGGCCCATGTTTACTTCTCTTTTGATTATATGGTTATTTTAATCATGTTTAGATCAGTATAGTTTGCTTTGAAGTTTTAATTTGTCCATTTTGTGATGTTTTTGATTCTTTACCTATTGCATTTCCTTTAGAAATTCTATGGTTTTGTTATCCTTGCACTCGCATGTAATTAAAGTTTAGGGGCTAAGTTTTGGTATCAACCTTGCCCATGCTAGGCACGGGGCCATGATCAATAGTAACATTGTAACCACAACTTTTTGTCAAACATCCATTTAAAATTAATATTACATTTAACAATTTCCCATTAAATTAAAGCTTGTTTGGGTTATCTTATCTTATCATTACAAACAATTACATCATCTGTCAATCACAACTATCCATAATTGAAATAACCAAAAGTACACAAAACATGATCAACTTATTAATTCAACTTCCAATGCTTGTAGGAGGGAACTTGGAAATTACTCTATGTAGAGGTTTCATTTACTGAAACATATAATTCAATACAATACATAGTTGCCATCAATCAAAAATTGAAAATAGAAAAAAATAATTCTTAATTCATTACCTTCTTCCAATCTAGAAAAAAAGACACTATGCTCCTGTGTTGACGTGTTTGTGCCAATCTCATGTAATAAACATATGTATCACTTAGGTTTGACTACAAGAACATGATTATGAATTGAAAAACAAAATTGTAAATTAAATTGATAAATTTTGATGTACTCCTTGCAAATAACTACTAATAATAAAATAAAAAAAGTAAGTACATACTTTCCACTTTAATGGTAGATAAATGCACAAGCTCATTAGTATCTTGAAGCTGAGTGACAGCATGTGTATACAAGCTATCAAATATGGTGGTGGTGATGACCATAACCACCACCAGTGGACGTTACAAGACCGTAATGGTGGCTATTCATGGTAGTGGTTACTATAGGATTATGGGACATGAATCTTTGATGGTGACATGACTGGTAGGAACATGGCAGGCAGTTACAGTAGTACATGGACATCATTATTGAGGGGTAATAGCAACTATAAAGACATTAGTCTCCCGATGGGGTAAGGGAGAGATCCAAGTTGGGGATGGCCAACTAGGAAGCTGTTATAAAACACCCGATGTGTAGATAGTAGTGTGTTAGCTCCTGGGGGTTGAGAAAACCAAGAGGCAGTAGTTTCCTCCTTTTTTTTATTTCACAAACTATGGGATAAGAGATAGGAGCTCCAATTTGCAAGGGTAGTAGAGGAGACATGTTGCAGGTGGTTGTTGGGCTGGACAAGATCCAACAACCTTCTCTCTCAATAGGGCTGGGCTTAGTGTTAGCCAGTGATCAACTCTCAACACTACATTAGGCTTTTCTCTTCCTAATGGTAGGTGCGCGATGCATGGCGCACGTGACTATAGCAGGCAATAGGAAATCTAGTAGGAAATGGTTTCCTTCTTCTCTTTTGGTGATGCAACGAGTGGCAAGCTTCTTATTAGTTGTAGGTGCATGATAAAAACCAGACACACCTACAACACACATAGTAGATAGGGGTGACCAATGAAGGAGTGGTCTTTGACTCCCAAATTAGAAAAGGGTTAAATCAAGAAGGTGGTAGCAAGGAAACCCATAGGTAATGATTTCCTTCTTCTCTGTGGATGCACAGCTCTCCAATAGCAGATAGCAAATTGGGTAGCCTCACTCTCTCTCCTTTGTGACAATGGCTGCACATGATTACGACAGTGATTTCTTTTCTTTTTTTAGTAGATAGTTTTTGTTTTTTTTTTGGGGAATAGTGTGCATGCATGGTAGGGGTAGGCAATATTGGGCCTCCCCTTCTCCCACCTACAGTGGTTCATTCCTTTTTTCAAAGATTGTAGGTAGGTAGCAGACAACAAGGATCTCCCTCTTTCTCTCTCCATGGTAGCAGTAATTGCTATATTAGAGACCAAGAGAGAGGCAACACCTTCCCATGGTTGTCTCTCTCTTTCTCTCTCTCTCTCTCTTTCATGATGGTCATGGTCTTCCTACTTAGCAGTGGACACCATCAACAGTGACGGACCGGAAACATTTGTGGGACTAGGGAAAATTTATTTATTTTAGTTATTTATTATATTTGAGATAATCATTTAATTTAAATTTTATATTTTCTTTTTAGTTTACTATTTTTAAAAGGCCACATAGCCCTCTCCAACTAAGACTATTCTGAGGTTTCTGTACCCATAAGGGAGGCACCCTAGGTAGTAGCCTCCTAAAATGAGTTTTCTTTCCTAGTGTTGATGTGTCCAAATTTTATGCATAAACACATATGAATCATGAACACGTGGTCCAGTTGAATTCCATGGATTCTATGTCTTCTGGTACACTAGTCTTTTAGGAAGTGAGCTTTGCCCTAATAGTTATTTATTGTCTTCTTAATTACACTTGTGATGCACAAAGGTATGGTTAAGTGTGATTGAGGTATATGATTTTTATTATTTTATGTTTTATGCTCCTAGTGCTTTAAAATAGAGAAATGAAGTAATTTAATAGCTAATTTAATTTAACTAGTTAAGTAACCTCTAACTAGTTCTAACATAAGCATTTGGTCCCACTTTCAGTACACATCTTGAACCCATGTATCCACTACTGGGATTACCAAGCACTATGCTACTAGGTGAACTAAGCAATAATGTTGCTGGGATTACCAAGTGAATACATGTTTACACTCAAAGTGATCATACTTATGTGTTTAATCTATTTAACTTAATTAATTAAGTAATCACTTGAATTCTAATTTAGCTTAATTGATTGCATAATTAATGAAAATAGTAAATGCATAAATGAATCATTATTCTATTTCAAGTGCTACAAGGTTTGATCAAAAGGCTTGTCTTTATTGTCATTCACATTCATGTGTTTAGGTACAACAATGCTCGAATAAAGATCTATATACTTTTTGACTCTTACTACAAACACTCAGAGAAATATTCTAACTTTCAAATGACAAAAATACAAGAGCTCTACTACAATTATGACTTGACATCCTTATAAACGTAACTAGTGAGTGCATATTTATAGATTTTATTGTAGCACTACATCAACAGGACCTCATAGATGCATCAAACACTATGTCGATGCAACCCCATTGATGGGGCAACACAATGTAGATAGGGCCATGTCAACAGGGCCCCATTGATGAGGCGATATCATCAATGGCCCATCAACGTGACACAATGACAATTCATCATAACCCCCACAACTGAATGAAAACTTGTCCTTGAGTTCTTTTACAAAATTAAGTAGGTATGAGATTATTAACTGACTCTTAACAAAACTAAGTGCTTGAGTGTACAAATCAACAACATTACAAAAATTATGGTGTTCACGATACAAAATTTAACATCATGACATGAGTACTAAAAATTAGAAAACACATCCTTTGATGGCATGAAGGTGGTTGAGAAGATGAGACAATCCTAGGTGGTACAGGTTCCTGAGGTTCTGAAGGACCTTTGCCAGCTTCAGGCATCTATAGTAGTTAAGGTAGCTATGACTGTCTTACTGTGGCTACTACCTTTGGTGGAAGACGAAAGGTATCTAGTAATGCCTTCATCTTCTCCTCCTTGCTTTGGGGATCATTCACAATACACAAGGCATCACCAATGTAGGCTAGAATGGGGATATCCCACTGACAAGGCATTACTGGAAACAACTCCTTAACATTGACAAACCATGGAGTGAATTCTTTATGTTTGACATTGAATTCCCTAACTACATTTGCAACTCTTGGTAGTCATTCATTCGTTTGACTAGGTTTTTGGCAACAAATCTCTAATCAATGTATTTTCCCTTAAGAACCTTGAGTTCTACATTTTCCACCACAAGCTTTTTCTTGGTGTTCTTATGATGCTTGAACTTGGCCTCGTACAACAAGTATGAGATAGCCACTTACTTCTCCAAACCTAATTGTAACTATCCAACAGTCAACATAGCCAGATTTTCATATTGGAGATTCGCAAGCTCCATGTATTCTATCATCTTCTCAATTTGCAACTCCTTCATGTGGATTTCTGCCTTATTGTAGGCATCTATCCTATCAACGATAGGTTGCCAAATATCTCTTCCTTGGTGGAGGGTTTCATTTACTTTTTCCTTTGCCAACTATATGTGCTTTTCATTAACTTCTTTCTATAGACTAGCCAAATCTCTATAATGATCCTTAACTCTCTCAAATTTGAGAGCCTATGATTTCTAGGTGGCTACCTCTATTATAATTTTTTGGTGAAAAGCACAAACATCCTCCATGGAGAGGTTTCTATTTTTAGTTGTCAATCTTCTTATCTCTATGTTCACTTTAGCTAGTTGCTCTTGATGTTGATGGATAAAGTCGATTAATTGTCGTTTATGCTCATCAACATTTCATAGGTAATTGTTCTCTACGGTCAATTGCACATTCTCCTAGCAGGTTAGATCCAAGGCCTTCTAAATTTTGTGTTGGGTAGCCTCTACCAATGATTGGTAGAACACCATCATCTCCATTGCACCCTCAACCCTTTTCAATTTTGTGTAAAGCTATTCAAGAGATTCATCTCTTGTCAATGTCAAGTTGAGAAATGCAAGGTCAACAATTTGGACTCTTAATTCAACAACTTCAATAGCCAAGCATTTGTTCAACTTCTTGGCTATTTCCAATTGCCCTTCCAAGATAACTTTTTTGCCCCTTGCCTCTAGCAACTTTGATTAGGTTGTAGTAATACTATCTGGAAGATCAAAGACATTCAAAAGTGATTGTCCACTTCCCACTAGTTGGTCCATTAGTTCTTCATGTTATGCTATACTTAATCTGCCACTTATAGTCCTTGTGAAGGTCTACACATCTTTGAGTGCAGTGATGTCTGGTACAAACATTGTAGATGCATTAAGTGTTTCAGTAATTCTATCAACAATTATCGCTTCTATTGTTTCTTGTCCTTGGTGCTGCATCACCAGCACTATTGCCCCCTTGCCTTCCTTCAAGCACACTAAGAAGGTCATGGCATTTCTAGAGATTTTTGGGAGTGGCTACTGTTTTGTGAGAGATACCATGACCTTTCTAATGCTAGGATTTAACCTTGTAGACAACTACATACGTTGGGCCGAGAAAATGGATCCACCTCCCCCCATTAGGCTAATGGTTTAGGCTAACTCATTTAGGTCCCTCATTACTAGCTAGCACATAGATGGGTCCCCAGAACTTGTGCATGCTCGTTGCTATTGTTCGCTCAAAAACCATTCTTGATATTCATGCAATCGTTGGGCTATTGCAGCAATGTTCAACATAGTTATTTAAGTGGTAGGTGAAGGTGGTGGTTGCTGCTCCTCTTCTTTAATAATTGTTGTAGGAATTTTATCTTTCATCGTCTCCTCCCAATTAGTGATCAGAGCATGCCTAACAGCATCATTTGTATAACCAACTATCCCTCCCCTCCGACAAAGTTTTTTGATGAGACATGGAAAGGGGAGTGCCTTCCTTCCATGTTCATTCTCTTTAAACCACTTCTCTATCTCCAAATAGATTAGCTATGGAAGGTTGATAGGGAAGCTTCCACTCAGAGTAATGCATGCACAAACAAAAAGGTAATGATCTTATTGAGCCTCACCATGGGGTTTAGGTAAAATATGATAATCTTGTAGTGAATTCTTTCTACCAGTGTGAGTGCACTATACTCCTTTCAGTTGACACCATAGCACTATTGAACCCATTTCTTTTTGATGCTATGATTCACCTACATTAGAATCTTAGTGAGATTCACCCTAGTTTCTAGCAACCTAAGCACTTTAGCTATGGCCTACACTAAGTAGGACACTAAGATGTTCTTGATTTTGACCATTAAAACTGCCAACCTATTATTCTAGAATAAGAATGTCTCTCCCATGTATCACTCCTTGATGGAAGTGATAATTAGCCACATGGGAGGGGTCTTCAGGTAGTCTTGTACTTCTTTAGGTGCTTGCTCCAAGAAAGAGCAAAATTTTAACTCTTGGTGCACTATTTTTTGGACCTTCCTTGATCTGATTTAATTTAGGCAGGCTTCTGTTAAGGTCACCTTAAGGTTTTCTTGCTAACTTGGTGTCTCATCCTAGTGGGAATGTTTTGTTGTTGCTGTTGGTTCTAGAATCTAATGAATAAATCCCACCTTGGCCTCTTTCCTAAGAGGACTTATGGCATGGCTTGCAAGTGGTTCTTCCTGGGCTTGTTCTTGGTCCCTTCTCATTCTTGGTCATTTCTCCCTTCATTGAGATGGTCCTCCTTCTTGCGTGTGTTTGCCTTCCAATGCCATCTATGATCACAACACATCCATGAATTAGTAGATATAACATGTAACTTTGAATATTTGAGTACCTTCTCTCATCAGTTAGTTACACTTGGCTAAGGTTTGACCATGACATATTGATTATTTTATTAATTGATTTTCATTATAAGTGTCATTGGACCTCGTTAGAAGGGTTTAACTTTTGTAATTTGATGTTTAAGTATTGATTTCTTAGTTAAACCTTTGTGAGAGTTAGAAAAATGGTAAAAACGTTTTTGTAAAAAATGGGACATTTGTGGCCCCAACGACTAAGAGCTTACCTTCGATAACTACAAGGTCAAAGAATGGAGTGATTTGGATAAATAGTTAGGAAGCTATGGGCTATAAAGGGTTCTAGGCTCTAAAAATTTGAAAAAACTCCTTTAGTATTTGTGAGAAAATGTGAAAATTTCTGAGGGTCATGCATATTTATACTATTTCTGTGCTACATCAATGAGGCCACATATACAAGGCCTTGTATATGCATGGGCTCCACCAGTGGGGTCTCAATTATGGAGTTTGTAAATAAAATTTTCAAATGTGGATATCTTGAAAAATGCAAGGAATTTTTGAATGAATTTGGAGTCCATAGAGTTCCAGAAAAGCCAAGAATATCATGAGATCATTGAAGAGGATGCTTGAAATCTTAAAAGTTGAAAAAATATGATGGAGAATGTGTGAATTAAACAAATTATATAAAGGAGCACATGGTTGGATGCACAAAATGGGTGTATGAAATATTCTAATCACAAGAATGCCTAAGGATAATGTGCTTAATGAACCCAACCAAGGGATATGCAAGTGGAGCCTCCCCATAGTAGGCAAATGCCTTCTTTTCCCTTACATAACCTCAACCTAAGGAGTCCATGGAGCCCATAAGAAATTAATGAGTAATGGAAGTTAAGGACCAAAACCCAAAATATTCTACCAAAGAATTCAAGTACATTAGACAAAGATACCGAATCAAGAACATAGACACTAGCAGTGAGGTGAGTTACAAGTAGCATAGATGGATGATGGAGAAGTTGGAATGGAATTCCAAATTAAGGTCATAAGAAGTCCCTTGTGAATTTTATGTTTAAATGACCTATGAAGTTCCATCCTTAGTCTAGATTAAAACCAATCACTTTTGGTCGATCCAACTCGTCAAGACACAATAGTGATCCCATAGAACAACCACCATTCCATAAAGAGAAGTAGGAAGTGAGAGAGGGCCTTAGTTAGAGGGAACCTTTAGACATGGGTAACATGTTTTTCGAGTTCCATAACCAATTCTTGTAGCTCGTTTATTTGTCTAAGGGGTGCACTTTGAATTTCCATCATGTTTTTTTTTCTTTTTTTATTTTGTTTTTATTTTTTATGTCTTTTTTGATGGGAACCACACCATGCAAAGACTTTATTTGACTTCCCATTATTGGATGACATGCAACGATAAGAAGTCTATTAAAACACTCAAGCACCTATATAAGTAGAAGAGTAAAAAGAATATTAATTCTTATTGAAGTCACACTTTGTGCAAACCTTTGAATCCTTTCCAATTCTAGAAACTAACAAGGTCACAAATTTATTAAAATTTTATTTAATGAAAGGGACCTCATACTTTCAAAACAAGGATTTGTGGATGCATGGATGACGTGGACTCACTGCCTATTCCATTTGTACAAAAATTCAAAAATAAAAACCAGATATAAGCAAACAAAATATTAGGCACAAACCACCATTAGCAACAGCTACAACACCACTATGTCCTATTTGCACAAAGCACGTTTATAAAAAAAATTAGAAAATCACACTAAAATAACTCACTTTGCCGCCATTTGCCATCTCTCTTTGGCATTGTGACAAGTGGATTGACCCACTTACTATCTACAATGAGGTAGATGAACCCTGCCTTAAGGAGTAGCTCAATCTCTTCTTTGATGATTTGCTTCAATTTTGGGTTCAACAGTCATTATAGTTGCTTCCTTGGCTTCATGGATGAATCAGTGTAAATATAGTGCTAGCATATCCGTGGATCAATTCTAGTAAGTTCATAATATGACCAAGCAAAGGCTATTGGCCATTTATTGACCACTTTCAATAGTTTTTCTTTCTATTTAAGAGCAAGTTTGGCATTAAGTATGATCAACTTGCTAGTTTTCAAGAATGCATATTCTAGACTGGTGGGTAGAGTTTTCAACTCTACAGGCTCTTATTTGAAATTCTTAGGAATCTCCAACTCTTCCTAATTGGTATCAACGTTTTCATCATCAGAGAGTTTGAAATGAACTTGCTCTAGTTCATCCATGCCTATGACATAAGCACATGTTAGGCTCTCAATGGATTCTATGCATATTATGCTACTATTAGAATTAGTGGTCAACCACTAAATGCCCTCTTATTTTGTGGCTATTGCATATAGACACCTTTGAATATTTACCTCATGTGCACACTACTTGCATGTGGAAATAAATGCTCATTTCATGGACTAGAGTCTTTACACATAATTCACCATGTATTGCTTTACTTGATGCATAAAACTCATCTCTTCTCGATCTTTTCAAATGCATTTTTCTTAAATATCTCCAAGGAAAGGTCTTTGATGTCCATTCTTGCATCGATAGTGCTTAGCCATGCCCTTCCCATAATGAATTGGAAGTCCCCCTTATAGTTCTCCACCATGATTATTAGGAAATTAGCAAGATAAGACCAACCACAAATAGTGGTCACATTATCTTCAACTAGTCCCAATGGAATAGTGATAGACTAGTTTGCCAATTCCAATTTTATATTACTCTTCTTGAGAGGTGGCAAGTTCTAGGCAATATACATCTCATGAGAAATCAAGTTCACACTAGAACCTGAATCAAGAAGAGCTTTACATGGTTCATTCTCAGCAATTTGTAAATAAATAAGAGGAGTTCCATGATCAGCTAACTTCTTGGGGAGGTTTCTAGCCTAGATCTAATCAGATACAACATGAGTAAGCATAACTATATGGATTTTGGACAGCATTTGGTTTGAAGGGGACCTAGTGGAATTATTTGCAAAGGATGAGGTAGGAGTAGGATGATCAGCCACCTGAGTTTGTGATAACTTAGCAGGGTTTTTGGTTTAGAAGAATGATCTTTTACGAGCATGAGGTTTTGAACCCCTTGATTGATAAACTAGTTATATATTTATAGCCCTGATAGTGTTTAGGATTACTGTGGCTGGGTTGGAAGCTCACCCTACATGGATGAAGAAGGTGATAGCTATGTTAAGGATGAAGGAACAAGTGTAGGAATAGAAGGAGGATAAGGATAAAATGTGGCATCCCTCCTGGAATGTGGAGAATGAGCTCTATGATATTCAAGAGGGTGGTAGTGATGTTGGAAAGGAGAAACATGACTGGAAGAATCACGCGAAGATAGGGGTTGTTGAACATAATACCCATATGGATCTGGTTACCTGTAAGGATACTACTACCTTGGTGGTGGCATCCCCTATGACTGTGGTTGATTCCATTATTGATATTCCTCATATGGTTGTGGTAGAGTTCCACTTAGATAATATTATTGTTGCTAATGGAACTGCCTGGGATTGCCTTGAGGATAAGGCAACCTTCTGGGTGTTTGCCTTTTGGCTAGTCATGAATTTAGAGTATACACTCTAGACTCTTATAATTATGACATGATGGGGAAACATCCCTTAGGATGTTCATATTGGAAAATGTCACATCCATCATCATCATCATCTAATTCATTTTCTACAACCTCATCTACTGCAGCAATCTTGCCCTTACTCCTTTGGTGGGCATGTTTAGCTTCTTTCCTCTTGCTATGGTTACAAACACTACTTTGCTTTCATGATTCTTTGGTGATTTTTAGAGTATTTTGGAATTTTTCATTCAACAAATCCCACATTTATCCACCTTGGTCAAAATTTGAGATAGATTTTTGAATTGACAAGGTCTTTTTGAACACTCCCTCATCAAGTGGTGATTCTTCCTCACTATCACAAAATCAAACCTTCCTCTTTTTTATGGAAGGATCCTTATTGTATTTCTCTACACTTTCGTATTTCCTTAACTCTTCTTCTTCTTTTTCTACCTGCTAAATTATCCTTTGGATCTAATGGGCTCTAAGTTTGCATAGTCTCCCATGGGCATAGACTGCAAGAGTTCTTCTCATTTCAGATCTAAGTCGATCTATGATATGGTGAAGTTGTTCCCACTGAGAACAACCATGCATAGGGCATCGGTGTATGAGAGAATAGTCTTTACCAATCGTTGCATCCAAGGGTTCATGGTTTCTTTGCTTCCATCCTTAAATCTACCTTCTTAGATTAAACACTCTAGAGTATGTTTGATACTTATCATTGAATAACTCTAGCATTGTACTCCACTGGCATATGGATTCTAGCTTCAAGGATTAGTACCAGCTTTCTACTTCTTTGATGAGTGTCTTGGGAACTAGCTTTAATTTTTGCCAATAATTTTTAATATTTTGTAATGCATATTGATGAGCGGCAAGTTACCGCTACGCCTAACCATACAAATCACAAGTGTTCACGTGCAATCCAATCGAATTCCACAAACTATAGTTACTAAGTACACTAAAGCTAAATAGTGTGTGCATGTTGTTCATTCGTTGTCTTCCCAGTCTTACTTGTGGAATATAATTATATGGTTAAGTGTGACTGAGGCATATGATTTTTATTATTTTGTGTTTTTATGGAATTACTCACCTAGAACAAGAATAAAAGTAAGAGTGATTTAAAAGTAAAAGCCATTAATTGCTAAGTAAACTATAATCTAATCTATCCTAACACAAGTAACCATTCTCACTTCCCAAACACATCCTAAACTTCATGCAAACATTGTTGGCCCGTCAAATGCTAATCATTTCTAAGCGACCAAGTGTCACATGTATGCTTGAAGGGGTCGTGCTTGTGTAATTTAATGATTTTCTTAATTCATCAAAACTAATTGTTGCATAAATAACATTAATGTAAATTGCATGAAATAACAATATGTAAATGCATAAGCAAGAAAATATCAAGTGCTGTAAGGAATGGATCAAAGAGCTCATCTTTATTGCCAACACAATGGTTTTCTCAAGTACATCAATGCTTGAAGAAAGATTTGTTCACACTTAGACCTCTTGTTGTGGGCACTTGGAAAATATTCTAACTTTCAAATGGACAAGCTGCAAGAGTTTTACTACTTGACTGCTAAAAACTTACTTTCAATTGTGTGCTTGAGCATTGTATTTATAGACCTAGGAGTAAACCTATGATATTGAATGTACGATATCGCATCCTAGGCCGCAATATCGCGTATCCAATATCACGTACCCAATATCACGACCACCCCAATATCGGAGTGATGAAAAACACAATTTATCATACCCTTACGACTGAATGAAAACTCATCCTCAAGTACAAAAGAAGGGAAACAAGTCATTTACAAAATATAATAAGGGGTGTAAACTTATTTGACTAACATGCAGAGTGACACAGAGAAAATAGACAAATACAAAAGTACATGAGCATACAATATGACAATGGTGTAGAAAATTAGGTGTCCATGAAAATAGAAAAGAACACCAATGGATCCAAAGAACATCCAACCCCTCTTAGTAATAGAAGAATGAGGGAGAGATAGAAGAGATCCAACATTCATGAACAATCTCTTGCGAGTGATATGGTTGCATCCTCCTTGGTGATGACAATCTCACTTCCGATCCACACTTCCCACTGCAATCATAGCAAAACCAAGGATTAGTATATATAGTGCAACAGATAATGGCTGAGCACCTTGTCTCATCGACGATTTTATCTAGCCAAGTTATGATTGTGATAGATTAGTTGCTTGATGTTGTTAGTGGAAAAACTAAAGAATGGGTTAAATAAGAGAAGCGATCCATATAATTTAGAAAAAGCTTAACATAAGGAGTACTAGAAAGAGGGTATTCACAACAATAAAAAGGAGTTCATTACAAATAGTTGTGAAGGTGTGTACAATTGGATGACATGGATGGGGTAAATAAAAAGAATTTGATTATAACAATGTCTAAGGGTAAAGAACTTAACTTAACCAAACCAAAAGATATGCAAGTGGGTCTTCCCCAAAGCAGGCATAGGTCTTTTATGCCCTTGCATAACTTCAAGCCAAAGAGTCCATGGGTGCCATGGATGATTAATGATTATGAAAAGTTAAGTACAAAAACCCAAAAGTAATTAACTGAGAATCTTGACACCTCAAACTAGAACATTGAATCAAAACATGAAACTGGCAGTGAGGTGAGGCATGAAAAGCATAGATTGACGACAAAGAAAGTGGAATGGAGTTCCTAATTATGATCACATGCAGTTCCTTGTGGAGTTTGTGATTAATTAACTTGGTCAGATCCTTTCTTAGTCCAAATCAAAACCAATCACTTTCAATGACTTCACATCAACATTTAATGAGTGGCGAGGTACCCCTACACTCAACCATATGAATACAAGTGTTTCACGCATGATTTGGTCAAACTCCATAGATGGTCTAGTTGTGGTATCTAGATAGTTACTCATTGATCATAGTTCACTATCTTCCCACCTAGACTAGTATTTGCTTTGTCATGTATGGTTTAGTCTAGAGTGAGGTGTATGATGTGGTCCTAAGCTAGTGCTACTCCTAAAGGCAATGGAAATAACTTTGATTAACCTAAGAGGGAAAGGGTGAAGAGAGTCTAAGCTAGCCTAAGTGTGATGAGAATCCATCCCTTAATCATCCATACACATCTTGGACCTCATGCAGGACTACCACTGGGATTACCAAGCATAGATCCTAGGTACACTACTAGGTTACCAAGTAGTCACACTTAAATACTCGTGATTAAGTCATACTCATTCTATGTTTAAGGAGTTCAGGGTGAAGAGGTATTAACTACGAAAGCAATAAATAACAATAATAATTAAATAATTAGACTAAGTGAATGTTGCAATGATGAAGTAATCTCAATCTTTATTTCCATTCATGTGTGTGTCCAAGTATGTCACACTTAAATAAAGGATGTCGTACAATTACAATCATCACACTGCAGGCATGCACTAGGATAAAGGGTTAAGAAAGACTAAAAATGAAAACTAATAACTAACTAAAACTAACTCTCTTTCACAGTGTGCCTAAGGTATATTTATAAGCCTACACAGGATCCACGATATCGCAAGCAGGCCACGATATCGCATATGCAATATTGCAGGCGTGATATCGCAACCTAATGAATCCGGATGCATCATACCCCCACAACTGAATGAAAACTCATCTTCAAGTTAAAAAAAAATGAGAACAAGGCCCACTAATTACACAGTGGATAAGTATGGGATTATTAACTGACTAGGGATTTATTCATGCCATAGTGAAGAACTCAATAGAACAAAATTGGGACACAACACAAAATTACAAAATCAAAAAATTGTAAACTTCATTTGGCTCATGTGGTTCCAAGTGGCGATGGCTCCTCCATGGGTTGCTTCCCCTTGTCATGTGCTCTAGGTATTAAAATTTCATGACTCTGAAGTAGTGCATGGAGCTTTTCCTCTTCCGTTTGGGGATCCTGTGTTGTCCATGCTGATGCTCCAATGTTTGACGAAGTCGGCAACTTCCATGGACATGGTAGTTATGGGAACATCTTATTTGCTTTGATGTACTAGTTCGCAAACAACCATCGTTCCTCCTCATAGGTTCTAGCTTTATCCCTGTACTCTTGAAAATCCATAAGCTATCAAGCCAAGTCCACTGTAACATCTCTTTGGCCTTTATAGCTGGTCTTAATCACCTCTAGTTCAAAATTTTTGACTTCTAGCTTCTACAATGCACCACAAATTCTACTTCATATTTGGTATAAGTGGCAACTACTGCTTCTTGAGCTCTATTCTCGAGCGTCCTGCTATCACCATGGCTAGATTAGCATACCGCAGGTTTGCCAATTCTATGTACTCTGTGAGGTCTTGAATCTACAAGTCCTGACTTTTAAGTTCTACCTGGTGGGAAAATGCATATGTGTCCAATATGGCCTACCAATTAGTGTGTTGAGCACTGAAAGTGTTGATGTCGGCCTTGGCCATATGGATCTCCTTTTCTATGATTTTCTTGTACATTCCCACCTGGTCTCGAAAGTGCTCCTTTAACTTTTCATGCCACTTGGCTTCATTTTTTCACACACTTATTTTAATGGCCATCTTCTAATAGATTGCGCATACCTCCTCTATTGAGAGGGTTCGATTTCTCTAGCCAAATGGTTCATGTCTTGGTTGACCTTAACCAAATGTTCTCATAATTGCTAAAAGTTTTCTCAAGAACATTCTCCTATTTTTCCACAGTGGTCAACCAAAGGTTGTCAGTAGCAAGTTGTTTATTCTCCTCCTATAAGGCTCTAAGTGCCTTGGCATGTTAATAGGTTTATGCTTGTGCCTTGGAGGCATCCTAGTCAGCCTTCTCTTTCTCCTTCGCCACTCTTTTATTTTCTTCCAACAATTTATTAAGTTTCTCTATCCTAAAAGTGTCCAGCTAGTCTGTGGAAACAAACTGAGATGGATCCCACTGTGTAGCTTGCAGCATGATGAGCCTCTCTTGTAGTCTTGCTAACTCTACTTCTACATGATTGGTCCTAATCTCTGCCATGACTAGCTTTCCTTTGGTGGAGATGAGGTCTGATTGTGCTGCTATGACATCTTATGGAATGTCAAATAAGGACATCATTACTTGTCTTTTTTGTAGCAATCGATCAAGGACATCCTCATGCTCCACAGGAGTCATTGAGGGATCGGCCAAAGTTTGAGCATCTTGTGCTCCTGTGAAATCTGTCGGTGACACAATAGGAACATTGAAAGATTCTTTGATATGATTTGCAACCACATCTATGGCTCCCGCTTCATCTTGGTGCTGCATGACCACCATTGTGGCCCCTTCAATATTTCCAATTACACCTGGAAAGATGCAGCATTTTCCAAAATCTGTTATGACCAATGAGTCTCCCCTCTTCCTGTTTGGATAGACACCTCACCTTGTGCACAATCAATAGAATCCATGGGCTGTACAGTGTTTTTGATGATGTATAAGAGATTAGTATCATCATGACTTCCCCAACTAACCGTCTCAACGATGGCCCTAAGGTGGCTCATCGACAATCGGTAATCCTGCAATAGTGGCGACGATTGATCTTGCTAGCTTGTGCTGGGCCCTACTTCTTTTTGTCGACTAGGCCTCGTGCTTGGAAGTTGGCTAGGCCCTACAGTTTGAGTTGCAATGGGCTCCACTATCTATTCTTGCTCTTGCTTTGGCTCTAGTATCTCTCCAGTACTTTTCCTCAAAGCTGGTGGCTTCTACAGTTCAACAAACGAAGCATTCTGAGCTCTTCTAGGGATGTCATTGGTGTACCCCATAATACTAACACATTTTCATAGCTTCCTAATGAGACAAGGGAAGGGCAACACAAACTTCCATGTCTTGCATACTAACCACCTTAAAATCTCCATGAGATATAGATGAGGAAGGTTAGCACTAGCCTTTTCCATCAATATCGCACTCCCTCTTGCCGCATATGCTGAGATTCTTTTTAATCCTCTCATGGGGAGGATGTGATAACTGCTAATCTTGAAGTATATCCTTTCTTCCAGCGTCAACTCTCCATGTGTCTTGTCTTCTTTACTATACACCCTATCCAACCAAACTCTTTGGACATCAACATCAGAGCAAGTGGATAGGTGAGTAATTTTTGACCCTGTATTCAGAAGGTTCAACACTTCCGAGATGGCCTTGGTAGAAAAATCTATAGACACACCACAAATGTTGACTGTGGTTCCTTCTTCCTTATTATGCCAAAAGTGGTACATTTCTCCTAAGTACCAAGCACCATTTTCAAAGAGGATAGGCCATAACGGAGACCCTTTGAGTTGGTCTCTAACAGCCTCAAGAGTGAATTCCATGAAAGGGCCAAATTTTAATTCCATACTCACTGTAGCTAACATGGAATTTTCACGGATGGCCTGAACACACTCTGGGGGCAACTTGAGTTGTTGTCCCTATTGAGGTGCTGCTGCAGCTCCTCCTTCTGCCTATCTCGATTGTATGGTAGCAAGAGTCTCTTGATGGATGCTAAATGATTATGCCTCCTGCTCTGCACATTATTTGGGAGACACTTGTATTTTTCCTCTCTTGGGTCACTTGGACACACCTTGAGAGGATCCTTCTTATTTTCCATGCTTTGGGACCATCTGCAATCACACGGGATCAGTCACTAGTAAGGTTACTTACCAAAGTTAAGTTATAACTTACTTCTTTCCTTAATGGTTTCATCTCTTATTCCATGTGATTTGAAGTTAGGAATTTTTTGTGAAAATGTCCCCAAAAGGTTTTAATATTTGACCCACTTTGATTAGGTGGCTTCATAATTTTAATTTCCTGATATAAGTGAGGGGATGAAGTTATTTTTGGCACATGTTCATCATTTTTGTATAGTTAATTACCCTTGATAGTGTCCTTTTGGGTGGTGATGAATTTCAAAACATTTGTGTCTAATTTAGAGTGTACCCCTCCTCCATGACTAAGCTAAACACTCCAAGTTCAGATAGGTTCAAGCGGAATGAAAATTGGAGCACTAGTGAGTGAGTTATGGCTGTTGGAATAAGAGATACGCAATCACAAGTCATAGAAGAAAATTTGAAAAACTCCCCCATGTGAATAGCTATAAATGATGTTGATGTTCCAAGGGGGACATATTTATAGTTTTTGTGGGATGCGATATCGCATGTGCAATAGCGTGTCCGTGATATCGCATACGCGATATCACGGCCTATTTAAAGTAGGGTACTTGGAAAAAATTGATAATTTTTTTCAAATTTCTAACTCAAAAATGAAGGACTTGAAGTCAATATAAAGGGTCTAGGGTAATACTGATCAGGCCTGAAGGCACAGAAAGGATAATGGTATAAAATCTAGTGATGGAAGTCATAAAGAGTATGAGGAAAAAGGACATGTGTTGGTACATAGGAACGTTTGAACCAAAAGGATGATAAGGGAAAGAATAGATTTGGCAATGAAGTGCTCGGAGGGTATAAAATGATGTGGTGATGTGCAACAAGTACAACTTACAAAAGTTATGCAAGTCGGTCCTCCCCAAAGCAGGTTCCAACATATAATGTCCTTGCGTAACCACACCTTCAAATGTTTGTATGCATTGGAAGGGTTAAATGTAATCTACACCAATTTCACAAAACACACACATGTAAATACCATTGTGTTAGGTATAAATTCAATGCTACACAAGACATGAGTCACAAATACATGAATAGCGAGATGAGGCGAATTGTAGAAGGGATTGCAGAGATTGGGACATGAGGTAGTTGACCTAGGGCACAATGAATCTTAAGTGTATGGCATGATTAATGTGTCATTAACCCATCACTCCAAAATCAAGACCAAGTCCATTCCTTTGATCAGTGACATCACATTGTTTCATCCCATGGTGGACATTCATAAAAGTACCATAACAACAAGCAATATAATCACTTGGCATTTTGTCTAAGGGAGGATTGATTTTGTTTTGTGGCACTCTTCTTCTTCTTCTTCTTCTTTTTTTCTTTTGAATGAATGCTTAAGCCAGAGAAGCCACCTACCTTTAGGCATGGATGCATGTCTTTCTAGTGGGACCCCCAAGAATAGCATTGAGTTTCCTTGATTGAGTGCCTTTTGATTACTCTTACTCCCATTTTTCATTAGATCTACAAGGATCTTAATACAACCAAGCTGCATGATAACTCCTATAGATGTCACCAAAGAGAATCCACAAGTCCCCTTGATGTTACACCATGGCCATTCTTGCTTAGTCCATCCTTTTTCGCTCTAGGCATAATGAACACAAGATTACTTTAAGTTTTAATGATGTCAAAAATATCATTGTACCCAGGGTAGGACCTCTTATTAATAGAATGGATGAGTGGATGTGATGGGCTCGTTGTCCAAGTAATTAGTCACCCAAGACTTGATAGCATAGAACAACACCTCAACCAACGAGTCACATGAGTATTTTATTTGTAGATGAGATTACTCATAAAAGGAAAAAAGGAAAAAATGAAAAAATAATAAATTGAAAGATGAAAAACTAGAAAACAAAAAATTGTAAAATTAAAGAAAAGAAAAACATTAAAGAAAAGAAAATTATACCCCCCATAACTAAACGGTTGAGCATGGCTAGAATTAATAAATGAAAGGTTTGGATCCAAGCATTTTGGAAACATTGGAGTCCGATCATACTTACCCCATTAGGGTTCACACACTTGATTAGAGTTGACATAGTGGGGCAAGTTATAAGATGTGGTTAATTTATAAGAGGTTAACCCATTATGGTACTTATGACCGTAAGATGGTATGCAAGGATCAACATGTCTCCCCATATGGCTATATTCATTGGGCCCCATGGTTGTTGGAGTATTGAGTGGTGGCCCTAATAAGGTACCATGAGGCATTGGGTTTGAAGAGGAAGATGCACCACAGTGTTGAACTTGTGCTGAGTTGGAGGATGCAATGGTTTCAAAACTGAGTTATCCCTTTCGATGATCACATCTAAAGAAGGGATGCCTTTGGTGTGGTGGGTTTCCATTACTATTGTCAGTAGTAGCACAAGTAACATTTGTGGGTTGATGCTATGGTGCAAACCCTTCAGGTACAATTACTAGTGATGTAGAAGGAGGTGAAGGATGAGAATATTGTTGTTGAGGAAAAGTGTAAGGTACATGAGGTGGCAACCTTGTCGGAGAGGATATGGGTTGATAGTATTGAGGAGAATAGTAATAATGTGGCAAGATAGAGGGTGTTGACCCAGTTGGGGAAACAGGATGTTGGACTTGATAAGTATTTGGGTTCGGATGGTATGAAGGGTGCAACCAGTTTAGGAGTGGCCTCCCCCACGACTAGGATTGTTGCCACTATGATCGAACATAGTATTTTTGTACAAACTTTGGATGTAACACTTTTTCCTAATTCTCCCATAAATGTGCCAGGATTGGGCATTGGCCCTTGGGATGATCGTATAGGAAAATGTTACATTAATATGTATGATTGGCAGTTAAGTTCTTATTCTCTTCAACCATTCTCTCTGATTGTCTAGTGGTATTCTGTCCTGTTTCTTGGTTCATCATAACTCTATCTGCAATAACATTGTCATATTCTCCACATTTTTCATGCATCCATTCCATCATCTTATTGATCTTTGCCTTAATTTCATCTAATGATTGTAGTACTAGCAAAGATGATTCTACCTCCTTGCAGTGAGTTGATTTCTCCTCTTATAGTCATGGGCCCTTATTGATTTTTGGGCCTATTGGGATTTTTCAGCATTCTCCCATTTAGCCATTTCTCCTTCTTTTTCTACCCACTTAATAATCTCTTGGAGTTGATGGGTTTGTAGCTCATATAGTTGACCTCGAGCATACATCCTTAGGGTCTCCCTTATTTCATTACGAAGCCCATCAATAATGTGGTACATTAGCCTTTTCTCAGAGAAATCATGACCTGGCTAGTTATTTAATAATGCATAATATCTTTTTAAGGCCATGTCTAAGGGTTCATGTTGTGCTTGTTTCCACTCTTGGATTTGTTTCCTTAAGGCTGACACTCTTGCATAAGTTTTATATCTTTCATTGAAGAGCTCTACCATTGTTGGCCAACATTGGATTGATTTTGGTTTTAAGGACCTATACCATACTTTTGCATGGCCAAGGAGTGTCATAGGAAAGAGCTTAAGTTTTTTCCATCCATTATCAATGTTGTTCCATGCACAAGCATCGTAGAAGGCTTGTAAATGTTGTTGCAGATCTAATTCATAGCCTCTTGAAAATTTAGAAAAGTTGTTTAAATCAAGCTTGGGTAGATGGCTTTCCTTATGATGCTTGCGAGATATTCAAACAGCCTCTTGTATATGCGTTAGGCTCTTAGTGGCCAGTAGGGGTTCATCATCACTGTGAGGGTTATGCATTCATGATTTGGGATGATGTTGTATTCATTTATGTTAATAGGAAACCCCTACATCAAATTGGGTACTCCAAACTTCATCTTCATCATTGTATAATTCATTGGTTCTCCAATGAATTACCTTACTGGTTGTTGTGTTATCATAATCTTGTGAGAGAGACATGGTTGTAAACTTGTGTGTGATTTAATTACAATTATTATTATTATTATTTTCTGAAATATATATCGTTAATACTTTGTTATAGCAATCTTGTATGATGTAGCTAATCTAGATAACTAGCACCATCCTCGGCAACAGCGCCAATGATGAGTGGCGAGGTACCCCTACACTCAATCATATGAATACAAGTGTTTCATGCATGATCCAGTTGAACTCCATAGATGGGCTAGTTGTGGTATCTAGATAGTTACTCATTGATCATAGTTCGTTGTCTTCACACCTGGACTAGTATTTGCTTTGTCACGTATGGTTTAGTCCAGAGTGAGGTGTATGATGTGGTCCTAAGCTAGTGCTATCCCTAGAAGCAATGGGAATAACTTTGATTAACCTAAGAGGGAAAGGGTGAAGAGAGTCTAAGCTAGCCTAAGTGCGATGAGCATCCATACCTTAATCATCCGTACACATCTTAGACCTCGTGCACAACTACTACTAGAATTACCAAGCACAAATCCTAGGTACGCTATTGGGTTACCAAGTAGTCACACTTAAATGCTCATGATTAAGTCATACTCATTTCATTTTTAAGGAGTTCAGGGTGAAGAGGTATTAACTATGAAAGCAATAAATAACAATAACAATTAAATAATTAAACTAAGTGAATGCTGCAATGATGAAGTAATCTCAATATTTATTTCTAATCATGTGTGTGTCCAAGTATGTCACACTCAAATAAAGGATGTCATACAATTACAATCATCACACTGTGAGCATGCACTGGGAGAAAGGGTTGAGAAAGACTAAAAGTGAAAACTAAGTACTAACTAAAACTAATTCTCCTTCACCGTGCACCTAAGGTATATTTATAGGCCTGCACAGAAGCCACGATATCGTGTATACAATATCATAGGTGCGATATCGCGACCTAATGAATCACTATTCATCAACATTCTAAGGCAAGTCCATCCCCTGAGGCACAAGAATGCTCACACAAAACAACCACCATTCCAAATTGGAGTGAAGGTAGGAAGTGAGAAAGGGCCTTGGTTAGAGGAGACAAGACAAGTCTCATAACCAATGCTTATAGCCCTTTTATTTGGTCTAAGGTGTGTGCTTTGAATTCCCATGTTTTTCTTTTGGATGGGAACCACACCATGTAAAGACCCATGTGTTTTTTGCATTTATTTTGTCCAAGGGATGTGCTTTGAATCCTCATCTTTTCTTTTTTTTACTTTTTATTTTTATGAGGACTAAACCATGCAAGGACTTATTTGACTTCCTATTATGAAATGACATAGAACAGTGAGAAGCTTACGAGAAGACCCCTGCACATAGGAAAATAGAAAAGCACAAAGAATACCGCATCCCTTTAAAGCCACACCTTGTCCAAACCTTTGATTCTTTCCTAATTCTGGAAACTACACAAGTTACCAATTTATTAAAGTTGTATTAATGAAGAAGAGATTGCATGCTTCCAACACAAGAAAAACCATAGAGTATGTGGATGGGTGGATGATGTGGACTCACTACCTGTTACATAAAAATAAACCACGTCCCAATCATCAGTAATGACATTCAAAGTCAAAAACTAGACATCAACCATCAAATTACAAATGAAGCATACCATCATCGAGTAGTGCATTACCATTGTACCTACCACCTTATTAGTAGAAAAGTAGAGAAACACATCAAACACAAGCAAACATAACCATAACAGGAATTAAAAGAGTAGATAATAAATATTGAATATATTAACAATGATGTAAAGCAAAAACTAAGGAAAAACCAATAACCTTAAAAATACAAATATGTAAAAGAAAAAATGTAAAAAAAAAAAGAAGATGAAAACAAAAAGTTGTAAAACCAAAAATGTTTAAAACAAAAAGGTCAAAAACTAAGGAGCCATAAGAGGTGTTAGTATGGATGGCCATCTCCCCCATGACTAAGTTGAAAGGGAGAGATCCGAAAGATTGAGTGTGGTTGTCCATCTGGTGAGGTGTTTGTTGAGTTGGTTGGCTTGAGCTTATGGAAAGGTTTTATTTGTTGAATGTTGACTAGTTGTTTCTTATTTGGGCTATCAGGTTTGTAGATGATCATGACCCTAGATGGAAAAATCTCATCAATAATGTAAGGTCCTTCCTACAATGTTTGGAATTTGGTTCGTTGGGGTACATTTGTAGGATTCCAATAGAGAACCTTGTCTCTTGGTTGAAACTTGACTTTTCTTATTTTGAGGTCATGGTATTTCTTGTTGAATGTCTTATGAATTTTTTTGGATGACATGGCCATTAACCAATTTTCTTCTAGCAAGTTGAGGCTCATTAATCATTCATTTTGTGCTAAACTTAGATCTAGGTCAAGATCATAGGCTGTAGAAAGTGTACGGAGCTCAGATTAGATGGGCAATGTTGGTAGTTTTTCGTACACAATCTCATAGAGAGAATAACCTATGGGAAGCTTCCATGTGGAGCGATAGGACGAAAGGGCATCATTTAATTTAGTGCTCTAGTCCCTTTGGTATTTACTAATGGTACGCATTAAGATTTTTGTAATCTCCCAATTAATAACTTCAGTTTGACCATTGGCTTGGGGGTGATATGGTGTTATGAATTTATGTTCAACCCCCAAGCATTACATCAGCTTCTAGAAAGTGGGACTTATAAAATGAGTTTCATTATTAGAAATTAATCCATGAGGTACATCAAACTTGTTTACAATGTTATTTTGTACAAACCAAGTAGCAGTGGTGGATATACAGTCGATGACGACTACTGCTTCTGCCCACTTGATACAATAGTCAACTGTGACTATTATATATGCCTTTCTATTTGATAAAGATGTGATGGAACCCATAAAGTCAATGCCCTAAATACCGAATGGTTTAAGAGGTTGTATCCATTGTTGTGGTCCATCCATTTGAGTTTTCATTCCATCATCCCTTTAGCAATGATCACAAGAACAAATGAATTGATGTGCATCCTTAAAGATTGTTGGCCAATAATACCCTCCCATGAGGATTTTTATGGTTGTGCATCTCCCAGCATAATGGCCCCCAAAAGGACCTTCGTGAGCATCCTAAAGAACACGAAGTTGATCCTTATCAGGGATACACCAATGTACCAGGCCATTGGAACAAACCTTGTAAAGGTTCTCATTAATCTCTATCAAATATTTGACCTAGTGAAGAAACTGTTGTTTCTTTCTAGTGTCCAACCCTTGCAGCAATTCTTGCTTGAGTAGATAAGTGAGGATGATATTGTACCATTTTGGTTCATTGGGCATTTTTGCATTAATAGCACCTGCAAGGAGAGATTCATCAAGGAATTGATTAGATAAAGGGTTCTCTTTCTCCTTGTCATCCCATCTTAGTCATGATAAGTGGTCTATAACCACATTCTCCATACCTTTATGATATACCATCATGAAATTGAATTACTACAAAATCACAAGCCACTATATGACACGAGGTCTCACCATCAGTTTGTTCATTAGAAATTTGATGGCACTATGATCTGTGTGCACAAACACTTTGTAGCCAAGCACATAGTGCCTGAACTTCTCTAAAGTGAACACCACTACCATCAACTCCTTTTCTATGGTGGTGTAGTTTAGTTATGCACTTGCAATGCTCTAGCTTGCATAATGAATGTAATATGGATGGTTTTTATCATCCATCTATGTAAGCAATGCCCCCAAAGCATAATTTGATGCATCGATCATCACATGAAATTGTCTGGACCAATCTGGTGCTTGAAGAATGGGAGTTTCAACAGGATTTTGCTTCAACTATTGAAATGTTGATTCACATGTAGGGGTCTAAACAAATGATGCATCCTTCTTTGTCAATTCTACTAAGGGCTTCATGATTTTGGAAATATTCTTGATGAATCACTGGTAGTAGCCAGTATGACCAAGGAATGATCGAACTTCTTTGACTATTTCAGGTTGATGGGTTATTCCTTGGATGACCCTTATTTTTTCAGGGTCCACATCAATTCCCACTTTTGAGATGTGATGCCCCAAGACTATGCCTTAGTGGACCATAAGATGGCTCTTTTTCCAATTGAGCCGAAGGTTTGTTTCGACACATCTCTTCAACACCTGCTTATGATGGTCCAGGGCTTTCTCGAACGTAGCTTCATAGGTAGAAAAATCATCCATAAAAACTTCTACCCCACTACTAATCTATTGTTGGAAAATGCTAAGAACTAATAGTTAAAATTTGGTTGGGACATTACATAGACCAAATGGCATCTGTCGATAAGCAAAAATCCCCCAAGGACTTGTGAAAGTTATGGTTGCCTAGTCCTCTAGTGTAATCTGGATTTAATTATAGCCACTATAACCATCCAAAAAGTTGTAATAGTTGTGCCTTGAAATGGTGTCTAGCACTTGGTCGACGAAAGGCAATGGAAAATGATCCTTGAAAGAGGCCATGTTGAGCAACTAGAAATCAATGCACACCCACCATTTGCCTTCATTCTTTGGTACAATCACAAGTGGACTGACCCACTCACTATCTGTGACAGGGTAGATGAATCTTACTTTAAGGAGTTGTTCAATCTCCTCTTTGATAATCTGTTTTAACTTGGGATTCAAACGTTACTGTGACTATCATCTCGGCTTGACGATGAGGTCAGTGTATATTCGGTGCTGGCATATTCTTGGATCTATCCCAGTGAGTTCAAAATATGACCAGGTGAAGGCTACTAACCATTTTTTCACAACTTTTATCAATTTTCTCTTCTATTCTACAGCAAGCTTGACATTAATAATAACCAGCCTCCCATTTTTCAAAAATACATACTCCATTCCAACTAGTAGCATCTTCAATTCAAGGGGCTCTTGTTAAAGTTGTCAAGAATTTCTAGCTCATCCCAATTGAAATCATCATTTACTCCTTTGGAGATCTAGTGATGAACTTACTTGAATTCATTCATACCTATAACGTACTCGTACATTAGGCCCTCGATCAGTTCCATGCATAATGTACTGTACTAGCATCAGTTGTCAGCCACTAGGTGCCTTCTTGTTTTATGGCTGCTACATACAAACATCTTTGGATATTAGCTTCTGGTGCACACTGCTTGCATACATAAATAGATATTTACTTTATTGACTATAACTTCTGCACACAATGACATCCTAAATTGTTGTACATGATACATGGAACTCTCTTCGTCTTGATCTTTCCAAACTCATTTTCTTTTGATATTTCCAAAGAAAGATCTCTAATGCCCATTTTGGCATCAATAGTACTTAACCACATCATTCCCACAATGATTGGAAAGTCCCCCTTGCAATTCTCTACTTTAATTACTAGGAAATCAATGGGGATATGACCACCCACAAATGGTGGTGATGATGTCTTCAACCAGTCCCAATGGAATAATGATGGACTGGTTCACCAGCTCCAACTGGATGTTGCTCTTTTTCAAGGGAGGAAGGTTCCACATGGTTTACATCTAATGCCAGATTATATTAAGACCAGAACTAGAGTCAAGAAGAGCTTTCCAAGGCTCATTCCTAGCAATCTACAAGTAAACTAGGGGACTCTCAGCATCAGCTAATTTTCTAGGCAGGTTACCAGCTCAAATCTATTCAAATACAGCATCTTAGTATTACAATATGAATTCAAGATGGATTTTGGTTTGAAAGGGACTTGGATAAAGAGAAAATAGAGGAAGGTGGAGGAGCAGGGTTACCAACCACTAATGTGTCTAAGGGCTTTGGTGAACTACAAGGTTGAAAGAAGGGTCTTTTCTTTGTTTGTTGTTATGAGGTGCATGAGGGTAGTAGGTGGCATCCCTCCGTGGATAGGGCAATTGGTATATTTTAGAAGGGTAGTGGTGAGATTGGTAAGTAGCAATATGACTAGAGGAGTCCCTTGGCGATGAAGGTTGTTAAACATAGTAACCATAGGGATTTGGTTGCCAGTAAGGGTATTGTTATCTTGGAGGTGGTAATGCCCACGATCATGGTTGCTGCCACTGCTAGTATAGTTCATAGGGTTGCAGAGGAGTTCCACTTGGATAGTATTGTTGTGATTGGTGGAACTGTTGAGGATTGCCTTGTGGATAAGACAATCTTTTAGGTGTTTGCCTTTTTGCAAGTTGTGGATGTAAGGCATACACCCCAGATTCTTGCAAGTGTGATACAATTGGACAACATCCCTTAGGATGCTCATACTGGCAAACATCACATCCACCATCAATATCAGACTCACTATTCATAGCCATCTCTATTGTAGTCATTTTACCTTTACCCTTAGATATGTGTGTTTAGCTTCCTTATGCCTCCAAAACTCTCACTCACCACTTTGCTCATTAGACTCTTCAGCAATTTTTAAGACAGCTTGAAACTTATTGTCCATGGTGTCCCATAACTGATCAACCTTGGTCATGATTTTTGATTGAAATTTTTGAAATGACAAGGTTTTTTGATTTACCACCTCATCTCTGGCGAATTCATCCTCACTATCACAAAATTGAACCCTCTTTTTCTGAATAAAAGGATCCTTGTTGTATTCTTCTGCACTTTCACATTTTCTTAGCTCTCCCTCCTCCTTAGTTACCTACTTAATTAGTTTTTGGATCTGATAGATGCTTAACTCTGTCAATCTCCCTTAGGCATAAACATCAAGGGTTTTCCTAGTTTTAAACCACAACCCATCTACGATATGGTGAAGCTGATTAAGCTAAGAATATCCATGGTCGAAACACCTATGTAATAGAGAGTAGTATCGGCTAATAGCAACATCCAAGGGCTCATGATTCCCTTGTTTCCATCCTTGAATTTTTTTTCTTAGATTGGATACTTGAGAGTACGTTTGATATTTATCATTGAATAGTTCCAACATCATACTCCACTACCTGATTAATTCTAGTTCCAAGGATCGATACCAATTTTCTGCTTCCTTTATAAGTGTCCTTGGAAATAATTTCAACTTTTGCTAGTCATTTTCAATATTTTGCAAGGTACATGCATCTTGAAAGGCCTAAAGATGATTTTGTGGATCAGCATCATATCCTCCCTTGAACCGAGGGATATTGTTCATATCAAGCCTCTTTATTCTACTATCCTTTATGTGCCTGGTTGGAATCCTCATAGCCTCTACAATATTTTAACATGCCCCAAGTAGCAAGTAGAAGTTCATCAAGGCCATGATGTTAATGCCTACAATGTTCCCTACTAGCCCTTCTTTCTTGATAACGGGCCTCTCTAGATTGCCCACGTCTTTGGTCACGACTCTCTCGATGGTCCCTTTTGTTATTCTAGTCCCATCAGTCACCATAATCATGATTATTTCTTCTGCAACCACAATATAAACCAGATGAAGAAGATGATGATGATGAAGGGGAAGAAGAAGGGTAACTTGCTCCACATTGATTCCTATCATCCTTCCTTTGATGCTTATGACCAAAATCGCGATCATGATCTCTGTTATCTCCCTTTTCTTAACTTGCTTCTCTGAATCCATTTTTTTCATTAGATCTATTTTGACCAAAACCTGGATTATGGATTATGGATTGTACACTAAATAATCACTAAATAAATGGTCACCTTCATTAATTGGGCCAAGCGGAGGTGGAAAGATGCTTAACCCCTTGCCCTTCACAAGCTCGTGTTGGTGCTCTAGCTGTCAATCCCTTAATTTTTGTGCTTTAATGGGATGATAATCCCTTGAGTCAAGATCTCACATCTCATATTCTCCATGGAGATGTTAAAGCCCATGTCATGCAAGCATTAGCTGGAGCATTGTTGGAATAGATTAGTCAAGTGGCAACATAATGTTACCCTCCATATTGTGCCACCACATCAGTTCATCTTGATGCAAGATGAAGATAAAGTCTAGTATATACTCATCGGGATGAGCATATACCACCAAGTATTATTGAGGCACTTGAACTGCCCTAGGTGGAGATGGGCTCCTACGAGAAAAAGACATTTTGTGTTAATAAACAGTGTGCAGTTAAGATTTAATTTAATGATAATAATAATAATTTTTATTTTCATAGGATTTGACTCTTCAGGTTTGAACAATGAGGTTACTAAATTTCACTAGGCTTAGATAGTGCACAAAGAACTACAATCTCTGGCAACGGTGCCAATGATGAGTGGAAAGGTACCCCTATGCCTAACCATATGAATCACAAGCATTCACATGCAATCCAATCAAATTCTACAAACTATAGTTACTAAGTACACTAGAGCTAAATAGTGTATGTGTGTTGTTCATTCATTGTCTTCCCAGTCCCACTTGTGGAATGCAATTGTATGGTTAAGTGTGATTGAGGCATATGATTTTTATTATTTTGTTTTTTTATGGAATTACTCACCTAGAATAAGAATAAAAGTAAGAGTGATTTAAAAGTAAAAGTGATTAATTGCTAAGTAAACTATAATCTAATCTATCCAAACACAAGTAACCATTCCCACTTCCTGAACACATCCTGAACTTCGTGCAAACATTGTTAGGCTATCAAATGCTAATCCTTTCTAAGCTACCAAGTGTTACACATATGCTTGAAGGGGTCGTGCTTGTGTAATTTAATGATTTCCTTAATTGATCAAAACTAATTGCTGCATAAATAACATTAATGTAAATTGCACAAAATAACAATATGTAAATGCGTAAGAAAAAAAATCTCAAGTGCTACAAGGAATGGATCAAAGAGCTCGTCTTTATTACCAACACAATGATGTGTTTAGGTACATCAATGCTTGAATAAAGATCTATTCACACTTAGACCTCTTGTTGTGGGCACTTGGAAAATATTCTAACCTTCAAATGGACAAGCTACAAGAGTTTCACTACTTGACTACTAAAAACTTACTTCCAATTGTGCACCTAGGCGCTATATTTATAGACCCAGGAGTAACCCTGTGATATTGAATGTATGATATTGCATCTTGGGCCACGATATTGTGTACCCGATATCATGTAACTAATATCGTGGCCACCCTGATATCGAAGTGATGAAAAACATGATTTATCACATAGGCATCATGAAAAGCTTGAAGATGTGTTTGTGAATCAAAGTTATATGCCCCCTCAATTCTGGGAATATTGTTCATATCAAGTTGTATGATCCAACTATCTTTCACATGCCTAGTTGGAATTTTTACAGCCTCTACAATATTTAGCATGCTTTGAGTTGCGATAAAAGGCTCATCATGATCATTATTTCAATGACGTCAATTATGTCCTTTGCTAACCCTTCATTCATGGTGGACCTAGTGATCATTATGGTTGTCCCACTATTCCCCTTCATCACAATTGTTCTTTATGTAGCATTTGTCAAAACCATTAAGAGAAAGAAGAAAAAGATGCAAATGAAGAGGATGAAGAGGGAGGAGGACTACCACCACAATGATGTCTACCAACTCCTCTTTAGTTTTCACAACCATGTTTGACAATTTGATGCTTGTCTAAGCCCCTACCTTAACTGTCATTTTTACCCAAACCTAGATTGTTGATAGTGGATTGTAGATTTAAAGCCACACCTCCATCACCAATAACAAGGGATGGAGAATCTTCATGTTGAGAGCCACCAAAGGGAGGGTTCTCATTGTTTTCTTGGTTAAGCAGGAATAAAGGATTGGTGAACCATTTCCCCTTTGTAAACTCATGGTGCTTCTCCTAGTGTTGATCTCTCGTATGTTGTGTTTCAGTGGAATGGTAATCTCAGTAATCATAATCATGCATAATGTACTCCTCTTGAAGATCTTGGATGCCCAACCTCCTAAGAGTTTGAAGTAGCATCCCAAGCATAGATCGATTAGGAGGCATTATAATGTTACCTTCCATATCTCTCCATCGCAGTTATTCATCTTAATGTAAGATGAAGGTGAAGTCAAGCACATACTCATCTGGATGAGTATACACCACCTTACATTTTTTAGGAATTGATGGTTTAGTATCATCACGCCTGTGAGAAGAAGACATTTTTCAATATAAATAAGATATCAGTGTGCTTATGTGATTATATTTATTGTGAGAATGATTTTAACCTTAGAGTTCATCCAATGATGTTAATGATGTTCACTAAACCTAGATAGTGCACATTTCAAAAAAAAAAGAGTCCCTGAAAGTGATGCCAATGATGAGTAGTGAAGGTACCACTATGCTCAAGCATATGAATCATAAAGCATTCACGTGTGATCCAGTCAAATTCTGCAAACTCTATCTTCCAATACACTAGTTTCCTAGGAAGTGAACTTTACCCTAATAATTATTCTTTGTCTTCCCAATTACACTTGTGATGTACAAAGGTATGGTTAAGTATAATTGAGGCATCTGATTTTTATTATTTTATGTTTTATGTTCCTAGTGCTTAAAACAAAAATGAAGTAATTTAATAACTAATTTAATTTAACTAGTTAGCTAATCTCTAACTAGTCCTAACATAAGTATCTGGTCCCACTCTCTATACACATCTTCAACCCACGTATTCGCTACTGGGCTTACCAAGTGTTTATAATGCTATTGGGATTACCAAGCAAATATATGTTTATGCTCAAAGCGATCATACTTATGTGTTTAATATATTTATCTTAATTAATTAACTAATCACTTAAAGTATAATTTATCTTAATTAATTGAATAATTAATGAAAATAGTAAATGCATCAATAAATCATTAATCTATTCCAAGTGCTACAAGGTTTGATCAAAAGGCTTGTCTTTATTGTTCTTCACATTGGTGTGTTCAAGTACAATAGTGCTCAAATAAAGATCTGTACACTTTCTGACTACTATTGTGGGCACTTAGAGAAATATTCTAACTCTCAAATGACAAAACTACAAGAGCTCTACTACAACTATGACTTGAC
This sequence comes from Gnetum montanum, assembly GCA_015680685.1. Taxonomy (NCBI): domain Eukaryota; kingdom Viridiplantae; phylum Streptophyta; class Gnetopsida; order Gnetales; family Gnetaceae; genus Gnetum; species Gnetum montanum. The sequence goes on along the minus strand of MNCI01006697.1, from coordinate 780,485 downwards.
TCTTCATAAACATGACTAGTGAGCACGTATTTATAGACTTTATTGTGGAGTTATGTCAACAGGGCCCCCCATAGACATAGTAAATGGTACGTCAATGTAGGTCTGTCAACTAGGCAACACCATGTAGACGGGGCTACATCAACAAGGGCCCATCGACGAGGCCACGTCAACGATGGTCGATCGATGTGACACAATGACAATTCATCATAGCCCCACGATTGAATGAGAAGTCGTCCTTGAGTTCCTTTACAAATTGGGTAGCTATGGGATTATTGATTGACTCTTGACATAACAAACCAACATAACAAAAGTTAGTGCCCGAGTGAAAAAATCAACAACATTACAAAAATGTTTGGTTCTTATGACAGAAAATTGAACAACATGACATGATTACTCAAAATTGGACAACACGTCCTTTGATGGCATGAAGGTAGTTGAGAAGATCAAACAGTCCAAGGTAGTGGAGGCTCCTAAGGCTTTGAAGAATCTTCGCTAGCTTTGGACCCATGTAGTGGTTGATGTGGCTATGGCTATCCTGTTGTGGCTGCTACCTTCGGTGGAGGGAGAAAGGCATTCAGTAATGCCTTCATCTTCTCCTCCTTGCTCTAGGAATCATTCACAATTCACGTGACATCGCTAATGTGGGCTAGAATGGGCATATCCCACAAATAGAACATTATTGGGAACAACCCCTTAACATTGATAAACCGTTCAGTGAATTGTTTACATTCAACACCGAATGTCTTGACTGCGTTTTGTAGCTCCTGGTAGTCATTCATTCCTTTGGCCAGGTTCTCAACAACAGATCTTTGATTAGTGTATTTTCCCTTGAGAACCTTGAATTTGACGTTTGTCACTACAAGCTTTTGCTTGGTGTCCTTGTGGTGCTTAAACTTGACCTTGTACAACAAGTACAAGTTGGCCACTTGCTTTTCCAGTTTTGACCATGGCCATCCAACAATCAACATAGCTAGATTAGTGTACCGGAGATTAGCGAGCTCCATGTATTCTATCATTTCCTCTATATGCAACTCCTTTAGGCAAATTTTTACTTTATTGTACTGATCAATCCCATCAATGATGGATTGCCATAATTCTCGTCCTTATTGGAGTTGTTGGAGGGTCTCATTCACCTTTGCCTTCGCCACTTGAATATGTTTTTCATTTACTTCTTTCTATTGGTTGACATGGTCTTTGTAGTGATCCTTATCTCTCTCAAATTTGAGAGCCTTTGATTTCCAAGAGGCTACCTTTATTGCAGTCTTTTGGTGAAGGGTATGAACCTTCTTCATGGAGAGATTTCTATTCTTAGTTGTCAATCTCCTTAACTTTGTGTTTGTTCTGGCTAGTTATTCTTGCTATTGATGGATAAATTTGGTTAATTATTTTTTATGCACATTAACATTTCACAGGAATGGTTCTCTATGATCAAGTGCACATTCTCGTTGTGAGTTAGATCCAAGGCCTTTTGGATTTTGTGTTGGGTCACATTTGCCAAGGATCGGTAGACCATTGTCATCTCCATCACACCCTCAACACCTTTTAGTCTAGTGTGAAGTTGTTCAAGAGCTTCATCTCTTGTTAATGTTGGGTTGAGAAATGTAGGGTATACAATTTGGGCTATTAATTCAACAACTTCAGCAACCAAGCATTCGTTCAAGTCCTTGGTTATTTTGAGTTGCCCTTCCAAGATAATGTTTGTGCCCCTTGCCTCTAGCAACTCCGATAGAGTTGTAGTAATACTATTCGAAAGATTAAATACATCCAAAAGTAGTTGTTTGGTTCCTACCAGTTGGTCCAACAGGTCTTCATGTTGTGCTATACTTAATCTACTGCTTATGATCCCTACAGATGTCTGCACATCTTTGAGTGCAGTGATGTTTGGTTTAGACATTGTAGGTGCATTGAGTGTTTCGACAATTCTCTTAGCAACCACCTTTGTTGTTGTTTCCTACCCTTGGTGCTACATTACCAACATTGTTGATCCCTTACCTTCCTCCAAGTGCACTGAGAAGGTCGCAGTATTCCTAGAAATCTCTAAGAGTAGTAGTTGTTCTATGAGAGATACTGTTACCTCTCTAGCGCTAGGATTTGACCTTGCAGACAACTGCGTTCATTAGGTTGAGAAAATAGATCTAGCTCCTCCCATCAGGCTCACTATTTGAGCCATCTCATTTAGGTATCTCATCATTGACGAGTACATAGATGGGTCCCCACCACTTGTGCTTGTTTGTTGATCTTGCTCGCTCAAGAGCCATTCTCAATACTTGTGCAACCATTGTGTTGTGTTGCAATGATGTCTGACATAGTTATTTGAGTGGTAGGTGAAGGTGGTAGCTACTACTCTTCTTTTTGAATGGTCATTGTAGGCATTTTAGCTTTCATCATCTCTACCCAATTGGCAGTTGGAGCACGTTTGACAACATCATTTGTATAGTGGACTATCCCTCCCCTCCAATAGATTTTTCTAATGAGGCATGGGAAGGGGAGTGCCTTTCTTCCATGTTTATTCTCTTTAAATTGCTTCTCTATCTTTACATAGGTCAGCTGTGGAAGGTTGACAGGGAGTCTCACATTAATCATTTAATCCAAAAATTCATATGTTCAACAGTAGAGAATAGATAGATCACAACCATAAATTAACATCCTAGGTTTTCCCCCACTCCATCAACTTATAGAAAGATATCAAACTTAGATTTGAGAAGGTATAGTAAAAAAACTATAGTTTAAGATTTAGATCCAATATTTATGCATTCAAATGGGGAGGTTTCATCAATCAAATTCCAATGAAAACCCAAGAATTCAACAATTTTAAAACATTCACAATTATCCATGGGCCTAAGAATACTCTCACTTTTTGTCAGTGGTACTAATCCTCATATTAGGTATCCTTGGCCCCTGTTGGCAATCTTTTCCCAAAAATGCCCCAAATCATTATGGGATTTTTTGAATCATTATAGAAACAAATCTCATCCGAGTCATTTAGGTGTGAGAGTGTAGAGGACAAGTGGAGAGATCCAAAAATAATAATAAAGGTTTCATCAATCTAAGCTTATAATAAGAATCTTGATAATTTCATATAAGCATTATAAAGGTGGTTAGGCAAGCAAGAAGAGAGAAGTTTCAGAAAATCAAACCATGCTGGCCATTATCAAACATAACAGAGATGGATCATTTTACCTCATTACTTAGATATTTTGCTTACTAGGAGGAATTATCAAAATATTGGATTGCTATGCAACACTTGTTTTCTTTCTCCTTGTTATCTCCTGTAGTAGTCACAATCTTCTCTCCTTTCCCAACTAGACTCCTTGTTATTGTATTCCTTTTTTTTTTTTTTTTGTCTTACTCAACTACTTTTTCCTTTTGTATTTTTTTCCTCTCCTCCTCTTCCTGTTTGTAGATGGAACAAGGGATAATGGATGCTTTCTTGTAAATGCCTTCTTGGAAACTATTTGTTTTCTTTTCTTTCTTTTTAAAGTTCTCTCTTTCTTTTTTTTAGCAATGAGTCATGAGTTCAATTCTCTTCATGATCACTATAAAAAAAATCAATAAAATATGTGTATTTATAGGTTGCACGCTCAATTCCTAAATCAACAATTTTTTATATTTACTAGATCTTAGGTTCAATTCCTCTTGATAATTACAAAATATTCTAGCATAATATATATCTCTTTATTATTCAAAATTATCATAAGATGCAAGGAAAAAGTTTTCAAAATAGATTCATGATAAGGGCAATTTATGATACATAATCAAATAATGTACCTTCTTTTTTAGGTTATAAACGATGTGAAGTTTTCCATCATCTTACGAGCTTTGAAAGGTCATCACGTGACCTTTCTACAGCCATAGAGAGGGTACTTATACTGTACTATTTTAAATTAAAAAGAGCAATGCATCACATTTAGATTAAATAAAAAAAAATATAATATAAAGCTATGGTAGTTGCACACAATATCCTTGATTCATGGGTAAGTTCCTCCAACTTGATTCATATGTTAAGTTCCTCAATATGAGCATTTTTTTGTATCTCAACATACCTGTTTTAGCTCTTGAGGCACACCTTAGAGTATTGTACTCTATTTTTCTTTTGTTTCCTAGCATCTTTGTTGAAATAGAACAAAAAATATATTTTTTTTCCATATATTAATTATTATTGTTATTTTAAAACATTCCCAACATGTATTTTAAATCATATTTATGATGCATAAAGTATTTAAACATTTAATCATAATACATATAAAAATATGATCAACAAATTTATTATTATTCCAATTAGCCATTTCCACCACCATCCAAAAAAAGGACACACACAACTTATCAACAAAACATGCCCACAAACATTACAATTGTTAACGCAAAAACTCAAAAACTCAAAGAGAACTGCATTTGATGACAGATTTGCCGATCTGATTTGATTTTTCAATCTTTGGCAGGAACTGCATTTCTACAATCTTTACTTTCAAATTTCATACCAGCAACCTATGGGGTTTGAGCCAAAGACTCCAATGTCGGTACGGAACTCATTCTTTCCTAATCCCATAAGAGATATTATCCTCAGGCAGGAATATTTCTGCAGATGGTTCATGGTGCCAAGGAACACTGTAGGCAAATATAAAAACAGACGCAACCAGGTAGCACTGACTGCATGAAGCACATATGCATTACTGACCCTGTCACACCTGTGCTCAACTTTGTCAAGATGGGTTGTTTTACATCTTACTCATCATGGCCGATAGTCCAAAGCCCCATTGGATTGCATCATTGCAATGAGCCCAGAGACAAGACAAGTCAAAGTTACGTATGATAAACGCTGCCGGGCTACCAATGCAATCTTTATAAAAGGCGTGGCTGAGGAACGCTCTTGTTAATACAATCAATATCCCAAACACACAAGTCATGACTGTTTGGGAGGATACTTCCCTACCGTTAGCAGTGGGCATGCTGCTGGTGGCAGCAGCAGGAGCAGTAATGGTATGGAGACTGCTAATGAGCACATTGAACCATCCATTTAAGCTGCTGCTGTGGCCGCGGCTGCCCCCAGGGCCAAAGGGACTGCCAGTGATAGGCATCCTGCACATACTAGCCCGGGCTCGTGGTGGTCGGGGTCGGCACCGAGTGTTAGCAGAGCTTGCAGGTACCTACGGCGATATCATGTATGTGCAGTTGGGCAGCTTCCCGGCTGTAATAGCCTCCTCTATAGAGGCTGCACGCTTGTTTCTCAAGACCCATGATGCTGCCTTTGCGAGCCGGCCGCCCAGTGCTTTGACAGAGTATGTCTTTTATGGAGGCCGTGATGCAGCCCTTTCACCGTACGGTGAGCATTGGCGGCAGGCTCGCAAACTCTGCACAGCGCACCTGCTCACCGCCTACAAGGTCCATCTCCTTTGTCTTGTGTTTTTTTTTTCTCGTTTCACATGGTTTGCTGGTTCTAATTCGCGGTGAGTTTTTAACACCGGGTAGGATTGTAGGACTGAATCAGTGAGTTATAAATTTAAAAATCAAAAGAAAACTTTATAAAAAGGAATTCTGAAACTGGTTTTACAGATACAAAAGTAAAAAATTTAAGTTTCCGTTTTATAATTATATTTTTTAAAGTTAAAATACGGATAAAACAAAATTATGAATTCTGAATAATTTTAAACAGATGCTTGCAAGAGTCTTTTGGTTTTGTTGCAATAATATTATATTTTTGTTTTAAGTGATTAGTCAAAAGATAATTAAAAATGATATTGCTCATCCTTATCAGACTTCCTATTCTACCAAGTCAATTTCAACTCAAAAGAAAAGATTTTTGCTAATTGACCTGTGAGATCTCATCAGGATTTTAATTGTAACATGAGAAACATTTCAATTAATTGCCCATGATGTGTTGTAGCTAAAAGAATATCAATAATCAGAAAAAAAAAAGTGTCCTAATTTTTTAGAGAGAATTTAGTCTTCTGATTTTAGATACCAGTGATGAAAGTGAGGGTCATGAATGAAATAGGCTTGAACCTTTTCAGTTTTCTGTAAAATGTTCTAATGTTTTGTTTTGGGAGCTTTTACATGTAAAATAATAAAAGAATACTATTTACTACTTTTAATATTAAAAATAATCATTATCATAGCTTTGTCATTTGGCTACTTCACCTTCAATATTAAAAATCCTGTTTAAAAATAAGTTTATTTTATTAAAGATGCAAAACACTTATACCAAATTATTTATTATACAAGAGGCTTTGTAATATATTAACCACTTTACTAATATGACAGCGTAAAGTCGTTATGCCTAAGTCCCAACAAATTGAGCTAAAGTCTTAACCTGATTCCACGTCTGTGTGTGAAAAGCATATTCCACAGTTGTGCGAAAAGTTCATCAGGCTTATCTTACCCATTTGCGTAACAAAATAAGCCGGCTACCTGAGTTATTTTGTTACTCCCTTCTATCAAAAGCTAATTTGGAATTTCTTCCGTGTGTGCGAAAAGTTGAAAACAATATTCATAACTGGGATAAACAAAATTGACCAAATAGCTTATGCATCTTTTAACTCCATGACTCTTTGAACTGCGACTCCTTGTGAACTGCAGATTGCGTCATTTCGCGACCTTCGCGAGGAAGAAAGCAAAGCCATGGCTGCGGAACTGTGGCGCCGCAGTTGCAGAGGTGCCATGGCAGTGGATCTGAGCGCAGCATTTCGAGCAATGCCTTTTAACATCATGTGGCGCACACTCGCTGGGGACACCTTCCCAGAGCTGCTGCAACCTCTCATGAATCTTGTCTCACATATCTCGGAATTCATATCGCTTCCACTTGTGGGAGATTACGTGCCGTGGCTGCGTTTGTTAGATTTGCCCACCATTTGGCGCATGAAAAAAGTTTCCTCCAGCTTTGATGCATTCGTACAGAGCTTGTTGGATCGATCAACCAATCAGTGCTTGGATCCCTCATATGATACAACATTTTTGGGAACGCTGCAGAAGCTCGCCCGAAGAGACCCATCTGTTACACCGACCGTCATCAAGGCCTTAACTCTCGTAAGGTTATCAACGGCGTTCTTCTTTTGAGTTTTTATTTTTCAATTTAGTTACTTTTAAAAACAAATCACATTTTGGGTATAGGGTCCTGGTCAAGGCTGGTGAGGAAGTTATGAGTTTAATTCGTATGTCTGCTTTTGGTGTGGTAGCGGTGGTCTACACAAAAGCTCATGACCTCACATTTACCTACAACATCATGACCAATAATGGTGAAGGACCTCACATTTACCTACAACATCATGATCAATAGTGGTAAAGGTGCTAGGACATTCCTATTGATTGGCTTACATCTATTTGATGCTTAATAGTGGTGAGGGTGTGCTATAATACTCTTGTTTAGTAGATTACATCTACTCTGAATGTGCTACAATACTTTTGTTTAGTGGGTCACATTTACCATACAAGAGCTTAGTAGGATATTCTTGTTTAGTGTGTCACACTTAGTTGCCAATAATGGTGGAGTACTAGGACATTCTTATTTAATAGATCATATTTACTAAGAATATTATTGTTTAATAGTTCACATTTACCAAAGACACTCTTATTTATTTAATGACTCATGTGACTAGGAGCACTGCTTCCAATGCTTATTAACAAAAGGCAAAATACATAACTAAATAAAGATAAAAACAAACTTACCTAATTTTTACCCGACGGTATAAATAAAGATATTTAACTGCAAGCTCATGATCAACTCAACGATGCACGATATGTTCGTGGGAGGCACTGAGTCCGTAGCATCGACACTGGAATGGTCGACAACACTACTACTGAAGCACCCTTCCTGTGTACAGAAGCTTCAGCAAGAGATTGAGCAAGTAGTGGGTCTAGACTGCCAAGTCCATGAATCTGATATCTCACATATGAAGTACCTGCACTGTGTTGTGAAGGAGTCCATGAGACTTTGCACTACGACTCCGCTTGGGCTACTCCATTTCTCTACAGAGGAGGTCACCTTATGGGGCTTCACTTTGCCAAAGGGCACGGTGTTAATGGTGAATTATTGGGCCATGAACAAAGACCCAACTGTGTGGAAAAGTCTCAAAGAATTCAAGCCTGAAAGATTCATGGATGAAGATGTTGTGGACTTATCCGGGTTGTCTGATTTCAAAAGCTTGCCTTTTGGTGCAGGTAGGAGAGTGTGTCCTGGCATTGCCATGGCTTTGCCCACTATTTTGTTAGTTCTTGCAAGACTTTTTCACACATTCGAATTGGTCCCCCATGGAGAAATAGACATGGAGGAAGGACCAGGACATATCATGAATAGAAAGAATCCTCTTGTGGTTGTCCCCAAGCTCAGGCTTAACCGGGAGGTGCTTTGAGTGTTCATGAAATTAACAAAAGAGCCCTCCTTAAAGTTTGTCCAACAAAGCCAAGTAGTAACATAGATGGAATAAGGCCAAGTTGTAACATAGATGGCTATAAAGGTAGATGTCAAACCTCATGGTTCATATAACATATAATATGGTCTATCTTAGAATAAAGTACCTTACTATACTATTCAAGTAAAGTCATGTTATCATCCTTTAAAGGATGAGTTGCATCTTATTATTTTCATATCTTAATATTTATTTTCATGAGATAACATCATAGAAGACTTATATATGTGTGTGGAGATTATACATGGTAAATGAAATTATGAAACTCATTATAATGGTTTGATTCAATTACTAATGGAAACACCTACACAAGTCATTCGGGAACTAAAGCATGGGTTATAGAAAACTTATTTTGACAATGTCTACAAGTAAATAAAGAGGGATATAAAAAATGCTAATAGAAAATGTTAAAAAAATATAATTGCAAGAAAAAAGCTTATGTCAAGCATCAGAAGAAATACCAATACTACAACACAATGCAATCAAGAATGAATAAGTTAAGAATTTGTGTTTATTGTTCTACAATGTATACATATGTATGCATTTCTATGTCTCATTTCAATTCTATTAGGTAGGACTAAGTTATAAATTAAAAAAAATGGTAAAAGGAATTATGAAAATGGTCCAATAAATCCAAGGTGTCAATAGGTTGGTATGTATTAGACACAAAATTTGTTTTCAACTAATCTAGAATGAATTTTTTCATGAACAATATGAGAATTAATTTTAATATTTTTTGTCCATTCATAGAAGATTGGATTAACAAGAATACGTAAAGTAGCCTTGTTATTATAGAATAAAATTATTGCCTAAGTATGATATACTTGTAAATCTTTTTAGTTGAGAGGCCAACTATTAATTGGATAGACTATTTTAGGAAAAATAAATAATTATAATCATAACATAAAAACCAATACAAGATTTAATATTGAGAAACACTATAGTAACAATTTAGAGTGGTTTTGGTTATTTTTCAACATGAAAATATTGGTAATAGTTCATATCTCATTGAATCAATTCTAGAATTTCATTAATTTAAAAATGATGAAGATTCGTTCAGTCAAATAATAGATATATCTTATAAACATATAGCCAACTTAGTTTAATAGATTGGAAAGCCAAGTTTACAATAAATATGTACCATGACATGATATGTTTCTTTAGTAAAGAAATGAGAAATAATGCATTGGATCTTTGATTTGTATGAAAGTGGAGAAGTGCCAAAGAAGGTATAATACCCAGTAATAGATCTATAAGTATTAGTGCAACTAGCTGAGTGAGAGTCACAATAGGCATATGATGAACTATGTTTTTCCTAGCTCCAATATCAAGTACTCAATATTGGGGTCTGGAAGTGATGTTGGATAACTGATACCGTGGCATGTGTGTTGGCCTATAAATATAGTGCTTGGGTGCATGGCTTGGGCATTAGTGTTTGTCATAGGTTTTTTTAGTAAAGTAGCCAAACTCTTGCAGTTTTATTCCGTAATCTTAGAGAATAGTCAGTGAGTGCCTACAGAGTGGATCTAAGTCAGTTGTACAGAGACTAATTTGAGTGGCAATGTACCTAGACACATACCATGAATGACAATAAGATTGAGATTGACTCTTATTCATTGTAGTACTTTGACTTAGATGAGATTTACTGTCCATGCAATTTACTTTTCATGTACTTAGTTAATATTTATATTTCCATGCATATTAATTAAGCACATAAGTACAATCACTTCGAGCATGTGTATGAATCTTGGTAATCCCAGCAATGCTTAACATTTGGTAACCCATCAACATTATACATGTCCAGGATGTGTGCAGAAAGTGGGATCAGATACTTATGTCAGGGTAGTTGATTATTAATTAGCAATTAGATTAGTTGAATTGATTATAAATTAAGTTTTAACCTATTGTTAATAGTAGAAAAATAGAATATAAAATAATAAAAAACATATGACTTACTTCGGACTAAACCATACATGACAAAGCTACCATGAGTCCAAGTGGGAAGACAACAAATTACAATTAAGACATAATGATCTAAATGCCACAAGTAGTCCCATCCATAGAATTCAACCAGATCATGCGTGAACGCTTGTGATTTGTATGGTTGGGCATAGGGGTACCTTGCTGCTCATCATTGGTGTCATTTTCGGGGATGGTGCTAGTTATCTAGATTAGTTATATAAAAAATGATCACTATAAAAGTATTAACGATTTATCTTTAGAAAACATTAATATTGTAAGTCACACACATTATCAGACAAAATAATGTCTTCTTCACATAGAACCAATAATGCATTGTATGATGAGAACACTTGTACGAGAAATGATAGGATATATACTAAAGAAAATTGGAGTGAACAACCTCAAACAAGGGTTTCCTATGCTCTTTTAGACCCTTACTACACTCAAAGACTACATTCAACTAGTGAAAACAATCCTAGAGGAGATGGAAAAAGTCATAGAACAAGGAGGGCCTCAAGGCCTAGGACCTTCTTTGAACCTAGAAAAGATAAATCAAAGGACCAAAGGGAGAACTAAAGAAGCCATGCCAATTCTCCCAGCTCCTCATCTTCCTCTTCCTCTTCAATTTCTAGTTCTGATGAAGATGAACATAGGTATAGAGATAGAGCTCCACTACGAAGTCAAGATAAAGATAAAAATTGAACCCAAGGGCAAAATCAAAGATGTCACAATGAGCATAGAAAATATCATCATAATCAAATGAATAGAAATAGAAATTTTAATCACAACATGTTTGATGATGATGAACACTTGTTGGCCACTAAGAGCCTAATGTAGATCATGGAGGTAGTTAAGATACCTCACAAGCATCACAAGGAAAGTCGCCTACCTAGGCTTGATATGAATAATATCCCTAAGTTTGTCGGAGGTTATTATTCTAATTCACAACATCATCTACAAGCATTCCAGGATGCCTATGCCTTTTACAACATTGAAAGTTGGTGGCAAAAGCTTAAGCTCTTTCTTAGGACACTAATCGATAGAGCTAAAGTGTGGCATAGATCATTGAAACTGAATTCAATTTGATGGTGGTCCACATTGCTAGAACATTTCAATGAGAAATACCAAACCTATGCAAGGGTGTCTAACTTGAGGAGACAGATCCAAGGATGGAAGCAAGAACAACATGATCCCTTGGACATGACCTTAGATAGATATTAGTCCCTATTGAATAGATGCCCAGGCCATGGTTTCTCTAAGGAAAGGCAACTTTTTCACATCATAGATGGGCTTCATAATGAAACAAGGGAGACCCTTAGGATGTATGCTCTAGATCAATTATATGAGGTATGAACCCATTAGATCAGAGAGCTAATCGAGCGTGTGGCAAAAGAAGAAGGAGAGCTATGCAAATGGGAGAATGTTAAGGAAAATAACTGAGACCCAACTCTTCAAAAAAAAAGTGTCCATATCTATGATAAGGAAAAAGAGACAACTATCATAGAGGAGAGAGTAGCACAAAATGAATTAAGTGATCATAATAAATGAAGGAAGCATAACCAAGAAATAGCTAGGAACACTTTTTAGCAAATAGGAAAAATAGCTGAAAGAAGTCAGGCTATAGACTAAACCATAGATGAAGATAATGGATGTGACATCTACATATATGACCATCCGAAGGGCCATTGCCTAGTCTTATTGCATCTACATGAGTATTGGGTAGGGGCACTAAACTAAAGTTTGTACAAAAGCACATGCCCAGGAGATTTCCCTTTCCACAAGGTAATTTTAGATAGTCCTACAACTAACTATACTATCCTAGTGGGACTTCTTATCAGCCTCAAAACTACTATCAATTGCATGGAAAAACCCATGGTCGTGGGTAAGGCCATCATTAAACCAACCCTACCCTTATTTCCAGCTAAACCCATACAGATATTATGTTTAACAAGTTGTTTCCCCAGTTGGTTCTACTACCTTTACCTCAAATCACTACGATCACTCTCCCGAATTTCATCATCCTACAACATCTTATATGAGATCACCACCTCACACCTCTCACCCTGCATCATATCCTCAATATTCTCATACTCACCTCCAACAACATAGGAAGGTTCAGGATCACAACATCAACAAATGATTCCAATTATGGTACGAATGTGCATAAACATGTCAATATTGGTAGGTCCCTATTGCAAACTAAAAAACCTTCCTTCTTTAGGAAAGGCTGCAGGCAAAAGCAAAATACTAATGGACTGACCACATCATCCAAACCAACATAATGCTAATATGATGCAATGCCTCCCTTTTCACAACCACCATCCCCTAATCATACATTAAAGCCAACACCCATTACCACTCCAACACAAGACATAAACAATAAACCTATCATTGTGAAGAGATAGAAGAATCCATGCATCACCAATAATGATAAAGGGTGCAGTTGTGGACCAAAATTTTGAAATATTAACATAACCCCTATACTGACCCACCATGAAGTTCAAAACTAAGTGTGTGAGCAAAAGCTAGTCTACACAGTAGCCACTAAATCAAAAGATACCCAATGGCTTGAAAATGAGAATATAAAACTGTTTCAAAGATGGATGGAAGTAACTAATTTGCTTATTAGTTCTAGAATTTTCTAATTATTTATATGTTTTTTATTTCTTAATATTTTTCTTTTCTTTATATTTTTCTCCTTTCTTAAGTCATTCTCTTTATGTTTTATGAATGTATCTTATATTTTTGTTAATAATATTGCCAAGTCATGATGCAAAAGTCAACAATATGTGTTTAGTTTTTATGCTATGCTATCAAGATGATTGGGTAATTAAGTTTGTAAAGCAGTGAGATGACCTCATCCATTGCTTTAGTTCTCTGAATAAAAAGTATTTTTCATGGAAAAAATTTGGTTCCTCGTTTTATGAAACTAAAATTCATCAACGATCATTGTACGTTGAAGAAAGAAGGAACAACCAAGTGGAAATGGAAAAGGGTGTGGCCTTAAGGGGACTTGTTGGGTTCTCTTCTTAACTTCCTTCATGTGGTTTATAACTTCTCTTGGAATGTATCATCACTCCTCCATTGACCAATAAAAAGGAAGCTCTATCTTTGCATGGTGTGGTTCCCATCCAAAAAATAAAAAAACACACAAAACACAAAGAAAAAAAGAAAAAAAAGGGAAAAATGCAAAAAGAAAAAAAAATAATAAACAATAATGGGAATTCAAAGCACATTCCTTAGACACAATAATGGGCTACAAGCATTGGTTATGGGGTTGGAAAGACATGTTACCCATGCCTGAAGGCACCCCTCTAACTAAGGCCCTTCCTTCCTTCTTCTCTTTTCTTCTCTTTTTTGAGTGATGGTTATTCTTTAAGGTGGTTGTGGACTCATGGTGGTTGGTAGGATGGAATACATCAATGCAAGATCACTATTCATGGTATGGACTTAGTCTGAACTTGGATAGATAGGTATGTTGATCATTTTAATCACACTTTTCACAAGAACCTATTGTGGACATGTTCAAGTACTTTACATCCTAATCTCTGCAATCCCTTCTCATTCCCTTATTCATTTCACTGTTGCATGCGATTATGAGCCTTTTGGTTTTGTGTAGTATAGTGCAACATCCCAACCACAATAGTTGTCTGTTGTTTGGAACAAAGGCATGATCTACATTTAACTTCTAGGGTGCCCATGGACATCTATAGAAGTGTCTATGCAAAGGCATTATGGCAAGAGCTTGCTTTGGGAAGGACCCACTTGCATAACTTTTGTTGATCATGGCTTTGAAATAGCCTTCACATCTTCCAGAACATCATAACAGTTTCTCTGAATTTAAGCATAATTTTGGGACTACTTCTCATCCCTTTTAATTACCTTTTTAAATTTTCCTACTCATCTGTTAAAATATCCTTCAAGTTCAATATTTCTTGGTCATATTTTGAATTAGACCTTTGGTTTCAATTATTTGAAAACTTTTGTGCTTGTGGAGTTACGCTTATTAGTCATGGAGCTAGGAATGTCTGCTTTGAAAATTTTCTAACATCATATTTTCGAACATCATGGTAACTAATAGTAATTGATCAAAATAATGTGAACAACTTGATGATTTTAGTTACCTCATAGCCTTGGGCATAGTATGTTGTAATCACCTTGTGCTTAAATGAAAACTAAGGGATTTGAAAATGGTTAATTATTAAGGAAAATTTACCAAAACTAATGTTGATCCTCTGGTGACTATAGGTGATGCTAAAAGAAATGCCTAAGGAAGAAGGTCTTTTTCCAAGCGTAAAAACAAAGCCAAGAGAGGGACAATGGAGGATATGCTCATTGAAAAATTGTAGCACATATAAGATAGTTGCTCAAGCATCACATATTTGCTAGATCCATGGGATGATGAGAAGAAATTTCAGTCCATCCTTCAAGAATGTTTTACATAACCAAAGAAGCATCGACATAACAATTAATGTTGGAAGTCTACCACTACTAACAGTAGCAAGGAGAATCATCTTTAGTGGATTCTTGAATACTTCTACAAATTTTTTAATCTTTAATGTCTATCTAATCTTTTTGTCACTTTGTCATGTTGTATGCATCCACTCGAATAAAATTTTGTAATGTGGCACTCAGAGTCAGTCAGTAGTTTGCATGTTAGTCAATAATCCCATACCTTCCCAATATTATGTAAGAGACTTATTCCTCCTATTGTTCACTCGAGGACAAGTTTTCATTTAGTAGTAGGGGTATGATGAACTGTGTTTTGCCTGGCTCTAATATTGGGTATTTGATATTGGAGCTTCGATATTAGATACATGATATTGGGGCTCAGAAGCAATGTTGGATATTTGATATCGTGGCATTTATCTCAACCTATAAATATAGTGCTTGGATGCATGATTTTGGCATTCATTTTTGTCATAGGTTTTTTCAGTAAAGTAGCCAAACTCTTGTAGTTTTATTCTATAATCTTAGAGAACAGTCAGTGAGTGCCCATAGAGTGGATCTAAGTCAGTTGTACAGAGTCTTATTCGAGTGGTAATGTACCTAGACACATTTCATGAATGACAATAAGATTGAGATTGATTCTTATTCATTATAGCACTTTGACTTAGATTAGATTTACTTTCCATGCAATTTACTTTTCATGTACTTAGTTAATATTTACATTTCCATGCATATTAATTAAGCACATAAGTACGATTGCTTCGAGCATGCATATGACTCTTGGTAATCCTAGCAATTCTTAACATTTGATAACCTAGCAACGTTATACATGTTTAGGATGTGTGCGGAAAGTGAGATTATATACTTATGTTAGGGTAGTTGATTATTAATTAGTAATTCGATTAGTTGAATTAATTATAAATTGATTTTTAACCTATTCTTAATCATAGAAAAATAAAATATAAAATAATAAAAAACATATGCCTCAGTTTAGACTAAACCATATGTGACAAAGCTACCACTAGTCCAAGTGGAAAGACAATGAATTGCAATTAAGACATAATGTTCTAGATGCCACAAGTAGTCCCATCCATGGAATTTGATCAGATTGTGTGTGAATGCTTGTGATTCGTATGGTTGGGCATAGGGGTGCCTCGTCGCTCATCAACATATAAGTGAAAAGAACTTGCATAAGAAAGTAAAATACCTTGGCTTAATGCATTCTTAAGGTACTTAAGAACTGTATGAGTTGTACCAAGATGGGGTTATCAAGGTTACTCCAAGAATTGATTCAAGGTTTGAACTAAATATGCAATGTTTGGGTAAGTGATAGTAAGATAGATGAGTTATCTTAGAAGGCAACAATAAAAAGATAGATTATCCAATAAAGGTTCATCATTTTTTTAAGCTTTAATTCTACTCCATTAGAAATAAAGATGGTTGTAAACTAAGGAAACTAGCATCTTCAATAATATCCAGCACATATTTTCTTTGTAAGAGATAAATACCTTTATGAGAGTGAGCAATTTGAATTCCAAGAAAATAGTTGAATGGCTCAAAGTATTTAATTTGGAATTGATTGTGAAGAAATCCTTTAAGAACAATAATGAATGCAAGATTATTTCTAGAAATAATGATGCCATCTACATATACCAACATTGTATTTATATGCATGTAAATAGAGAATGACCAAACCTTTGATTAAGTATAGCCATTTGCAATGAGAGTGGTAGATAGTTTTTGGAACCACTATCAAGAAGCTTTTTTAAGCCCATAGATGGATTTTTTGAGATGATAAACATGTCTCTCCTAGTACACCAAAACTAAGTAGAAGAGCCATATTAACCTCTCCTTTAAGATTTCCATGAAAAAATGCATCATTGGCATCCATGGTGAGGACCTAGCTTCAATAACCTAAAATTGAAACTAAACTCTTCAAACTTGTACACCATTGAAAGCAAGAAAGTAACTCTACACTATATTATTACTTGTAATGAAAACTGAGTACAATTATGTTGGAAGCCACAATACTCAAGGATATATAAGGGCTCAAGATCCTTTACCCACACTCACAAACATAATGGCTATGGAGCCTTATATCAATGGATGCTCCAAAGGAGCTCAATATCACTCTCTTCTTAATTCTCTTCATAAACTCTTTCTACACCCTAAACTTTCCTCTATCTCAAATGAAAGCCCTTAATGCCTATTTATAGCCTTTTGGGATCGTTTGGTGTCTGAATACAAAATTATATCCATTATTTCTCAACAAGGGTGATGTCATGAATCTAGAGGAGATATTCTAACCAAGAGTTATGATTCATAAAGGATATGTCTTGTAGGCATGGTAAACATCTTTGGTTCAAAGGAGATGTCTTCCATATATTGTAGACATCTTCCTCGAGTTGCAAGGTAACACAAGAGCCATCCAACTTTCATAGGAGATGTCTAGCTTGCAAAAGAGACATCTATCTACAAGACAAGACATCTTTTCTAATGGAGAGACATCTTCCTATATATTCATTTTAAAATATAGAAATTTTCTTGGAAGTTCCAATAAGCCAAACACAACTCCAATCATCTTCTCTTATCCCAAAAACTTGTAGAAAGAGGAAAGATAATGCAAAAACATGGCACACACACAAAACTACTAGGAACACATAATTACAGTCTATTGAGGATTATACATGGGTTAGGTAATATCCTCATCATCTCTCCCATCTTTAAAATTGAAACTTATTTTCAAGTTGGATATACAGTTGGGGTAGCATTAAGCTCCCACAAAGTTGCATCTTTCTCATGAACCCAAATTGCATTTTTAGGTCCCTCGTTGATGAATCGTATTTTACATGAGCCTCGATATTGGGTACACATTATTGGGTACGTGATATGATGGTCCAAGATGCGATATCGGGCATGCGATATCATGGGGTACTCCTGGGCCTATAAATACAGCCCTTGGGCACAAGATTCAAGAGTATTTTTTGGAGTCAAGTAGCAAAATTCTTGCAGTTTGTTCATTCGAGAGTTAGAATATTTTCCAACTGCCCATAGTAGGAGGTCTAAGTGTAATCGGATCTTTATTCAAGAATTGATGTACCTAAACATACCACTGTGTTGGCAATAAAAACAAGCTCTCTGATTCATCCTTATAGCACTTAAGACTTTCTTTTTTTATGCATTTATACATTCTAATTTCATGCAATTCACATTTAACATTATTCATTCAGCAATTGATTTTGATTAATTAAGCTATTAATTAAAATACACAAGCATGACCCCTTCGAACATATGTGCGACACCTGGTAGCTTAGAAATGATTAGCATTTGACAACCCAGTAGTGTTTACACGAATTTCAAGATGTGTCCTAGAAGTGGGGATGGTTGTGTTAGGCTAGATTAGACAATAGTTCACTTAGCATTTAATTACTCTCATTGTCATTATTGTTTTAGGTGATAAAATTGATAAAACATAAAATGATAAAAATCTTATGCCTAAGTCACACTTAACCATACACTTGCATTTCACAAGTGAGACTGGGAAGACAATGAATGAACAACATGAACCCATCATTTAGCTCTAGTGTACTTGATAATTAAAGTCTATAGAATTCAACTAGATCACACATGAATACCTGTTATTCGTATGGTTGGGCATAGGGGTACCTCGCCGCTCATTGTTGGCACCATTGTTGGGGAGTTCCTTAGTATATCTGCAAATTACTGGAAATAAGCCTTGTAAAGCTCTTGTTGACTCTGGTTCTAGTGTTAATATGATCTCACATGAGATGTACACTACATGGAACCTTTCTCCCTTGAAGAACAGCAACATCAGGTTGGATTTGGTAGACTAGTCCATCACTATTCCATTGGGACTGGTAGAAAACATTGTGATCATCATTTGTGGGTGGTCATATCTTGCTAACTTCCAAGTAATCAAGGTGAAGAATTGTAAGGGGGATTTCTCAATTATTATGGAAAGGGTGTGGTTAAGCACTGATGATGCCAAAATGGGCATTAGAGATCTTTCCTTAGAGATATCCATGTATTTCGTACAACAATTCAAGGTGCCATTATGTGTAGAAGCTATGGTTAGTGAAGCGAACATCTATCTCTGCATGCAAGCGGTATGTATCGAAAGTTGAAATGAAAAGATGTTTGTACATGGTAGCCACAAAACAAGAAGGAACCCAGTGGCTAACAGCTGATTCTAGCAGTAGTACATTGTGCATGAAACCTACTGAGGGCCTAATGTGTGATTATGTTACAAGTATGGATGAACTTGAGCAAGTTCATCACCAGCTCTTCGAGGGAGTAAACAATGATAACAATTGGGGAGAGTTGGATATTCTTGAAAATTTCAACTAAGAACCCCTTGAATTAAAGAAACTATTAATTGGAATGGAGTATGTGTTCTTAAAAAATGGAAGTCCAACCATTATTAATGCCAAATTTGCTGCAGGACAAATGAATATGTTGATGAATGTTGTAGAAAAATGGTCAGCAACCTTGCCTGGTCATATTCTGAGCTCACAGGAATAGATCCAAGAATATGCCAGCACTAGATATACACTGACCCTACTGTTAAGTCAAAATGACAACTGCAACGACAATTGAATCCCAAATTAAAGCAGATTATCAAAGAGGAGATTGAGCAACTCTTCAAGGTGAGATTCATCTACCCTATTGCAAATAGTGAGTGGGTTAGTCCACTCATGATTGTGCCTAAGAAAGGAGGCAAATGGCAAGTGTGCATTAACTCTCGGTTGGTCAATATGGAAACTTTTAAAGATCATTTTCCATTGCCTTTTGTTGACCAAGTGTTGGACACCATTTCTAGGCATAGTTACTACAACTTTCTGGATGGTTATGGTGGCTATAACCAAATCCAAATTGCACTAGAGGACCAAGTGAAGATGACTTTCACAAGTCCTTGGGGGACTTTTGCTTACTGTCAAATGCCATTCGGTCTATGTAATGCCCAAACTACATTTCAACAATTAGTTCTTAAAATTTTTCAACAAGGGTAGAAGTCTTCATCGATGATTTCTCTACCTATGGAGCTATGTTCAAGTAAGAATTGGATTGTCTTGAGCAGGTGTTGAGGAGATGTGTTGAAACAAACCTTCAACTCAACTAGAAAAAGAGCCATCTTAAGGTCCAAAAAGGCATATTCTTGGTGCACCATATCTCAAAAACTAGCAATTGAGGTGAACCCTGAAAAGATAAGGGTCATCTAAGGAATAACCTGTCAACCAAAGATAGTTAAAGAAGTGCAGTCATTCCTTGGTCATACTGGCTACTATCGACGCTTCATCAAGAAATTTTTCAAAATCACCAAGTTGTTGGTTGAATTAACAAACAAGGATGCACCATTTTTCTAGACCCTTGCATATGAAACAACATTTTAATAATTGAAGCAAAAGCTTGTTGAGACCCCAATTCTACAAGCACCTAATTGGTCAAGGCCATTTCATGTGATGACTGAAGCATCAAATTATGCTTTGGGGGCAGTGCTTATGTAGCTAGATGATCAAAAACGTCCATATTACATTCATTGCATAAGTTGAGGCATTGTAGGTGCATAGCTAAAGTACACTAGTATGACAAAAGAGTTGATGGCAGTGGTGTTTGCCTTAGAAAATTTCAAGCACTACGTGCTTGGTTATAAAGTGTTCGTGCACATAGATCATAGTGCCATCTGATTTTTAATGAATAAACCAATGGTGAGCCCCTGTGTCATATGGTGGCTCATGATTTTACAAGAGTTTGATCTCACAATGGTAGATTGAAAGGATGTGGAAAATGTGGTTGCCGACCACTTATCATGACTAAGATGGGACAACAAGGAGAAAGAGAGCCCCTTATCCGATCAATTTCCTGATGAATATCTCTTTACAAGGGATATTAATGCACAAATGCCCAATGAAGCAAGATGGTATGACACCATTATTACTTATATGCTCAAGCAAGAACTTCCACAAGGGTTGGACAGCTAGAAGAAACAACAGTTTCTTCACTAGGTTAAGTGTTTCATGGAAATCAATAGGAACCTTTACAAAGTATGTCCCGAT
This sequence comes from Gnetum montanum, assembly GCA_015680685.1. NCBI lineage: Eukaryota > Viridiplantae > Streptophyta > Gnetopsida > Gnetales > Gnetaceae > Gnetum > Gnetum montanum. The sequence goes on along the minus strand of MNCI01006697.1, from coordinate 759,601 downwards.
GGCTTGGTACACTGGTGTGTCCTTGACACAGATCAACTGTGCATTCTCCAGGATGCTCACAAAGGCCCTTGTGGAGGCCATTATGCTGGGAGATGCGTGATCATAAAAATCCTCATGGTAAGATATTACTGGCTAACAATCTTTAGAGATGCATACCAGTTCATCCACGCTTGTGATTGTTGTCAGAAAGATGGTGGAATGACAGCTTGAATGGAGGGGTCACAATAATGGGTTCAACCTCTTAAGCCTTTTGATATTTGGGGCATTGACTTTATGGATCCCATTGTGCCTATGTCAAATGAAAAGGCATATATAATAGTTGTGGTTGACTATTGCACTAAGTGGATAGAAGTGGCAGCCGTCATTGATTGTACATGCACTATTGCTGCTCAGTTTGTACAAAAAAACATCATAAATAGGTTTGGTGTGCCTCATGCACTAATTTTTGATAATGGAACTCATTTCATAGGTGATACTTTTCAAAACATTATGCAGCACTTGGGGGTTGAGCACAAACTCACAACACCTTATCACCCTCAAGCCAATGGTCAAGCTGAAGTCACTAATCAAGAGATTACAAAAATTCTAACACACACTATTAGGAAATACTGAAGGAACTGGAGCACAAAATTAAATGATGCCCTTTTGACCTATTGCTCCACATGGAAGCTTCCCATAGGTTATTCTCCCTATGAGCTCATGTATGGAAAACTACCAACACTGCCCATTTAATCTAAGCTCCGTACACTCTCTACAACTTGTGACCTTCACATGGATCTAAGTCTAGCACAAAAGGATAGATTAATGAACCTCAACTTGCTAGATGAAAATCAATTAATGGCCCTATCATCCAATGAAATGCATAAGGCATTCAACAATAAACACCATGATCTCAAAATAAGGAAAGTCAAGTTTCAACTAGGAGATAAGGTTCTTTACTAGAATCCTACACACGTACCTTAATGAACCAAGTTTCAAACATTGTGGGAAGGACCTTACATTATCAAATAAACTTTTTCATCTGGGGCCATGATTATATATAAACCTGATATCTTAGACAAGAAGTAATTACTCAATTTCCAACAACTAAAACCTTTCCATAAACTTAAGCCAACCAACCTAACAGACACCTCACCAGATGGATAATCATGCTCAATCTTTCAGATCTTCTCCTTCCAACTTAGTCATGGGGGAGATGGCCATCCATACTAACACTTTAAGTAGCTCCTTAGTCTTTCAACTTTTTATTTTACACATTTTTGGTTTTACAACTTTTTATTTTTCAGGTTATTAATCTTTTTTAAGTTTTTTTTTACACGATTGTTAGTATATTTAATATTTCTTGAATATCTTTTACTTTCTTTTATATTTTCTTATGTTTGGTATAATTCTCTACTCTTTTTGCTAATAAGGTGCCAGGTACAATGGTAATGTGCTACTCAATGGTGGTATGTATCATTTGTGATTTGATTGTTGATGTTTGGTTTTTGGCTTTGAATTTCGTTACTGACAACTAAGACATGGTTTCTTTTCATGTAACAGGTAGTTAATCCACATCATCCACCCATTCACACACTCTATGGTTTTCCTTGTTTTGGAAACATGAAGTCCCTTTTTCATTAATACAACCTTAATAAATTTGTGACTTGTGTAGTTTATGGAATTGGGAAGGAATCAAAGGTTCAGATAGGATGTGGCTTCAAAGGGATGCAGTGTTCTTCATGCTTTTCTATTTTCCTATGTGTAGGGATGTTATCGTACACTTATCACCGTTCTATGTCATTCCACAATAAGAAGTTGAATAAGTCCTTGCATGGTATGGTCCTCATCCTTGTCAAAAAAAATATAGAAGATGAGGATTCAAAGCACACCCCTTGGACAAAATAAATGCAAAAACACATGGGTCTTTACATGGTGTGGTTTCCATTCTAAATAAATAAATATGGGAATCAAAGCACATCCCTTAGACCAAATAAAAAAAGGGCTACAAGCACTGGTTATGGGACTTGTCTTGTCTCCTCTAACTAAGGCCCTTTCTCACTTCCTACTTTTTCTCCAATTTGGAATGGTGGTTGTTTTGTGGGAACATTATTATGTCTTAGGGGATGGACTAGTCTTAGAATGTCAATGCAAAGTCACTAAAAGTGGTTGGTTTTTGTCTGGACTAAGGATGGATCCTACTAAGTCATTTAATCACAAACTCCACAAGGGACTTCATGTGACCATAATTAGGAACTCCATTCCATTCTCTCTCTCATCCATCTATGCTTTTCATGCCTCACCTCACTAATAATTTCATGTTTTGATTTGATGTTCTAGTTTGATGTGTCAAGATTCGCAATTAGTTACTTCTAGGTTTTTGTACTTAACCTTCCGTAACCATTAATCAACCACGGTGCCCATGAACTCTTTGGTTTGAAGTTATGCAAGGACATAAAAGGCTTGTGCCTGCTTTGGGGAGGACCCACTTACATATCTTTTGGTTTGGTTAAGTTAAGTTCTTTAACCATAGACATTTTTACAATTGAATTCTTTTTATTTTATTTATTCCATCAATGCCATCCAATTGTGTACACCTTCACAACTATTTTTAGTGAATGCTTTCTTTTTATTGTTGTGAATTTCTATACCCTCTTTTCAGTATTCCTTGTTTTAAGCTTTTTCTAAATTTTGTCGACTGCTTCTCTAACTTAACCTATTTGTCAGTCTTTTCACTAACATTATTAAGCAACCAATCTAACACGATCATAACTTAGCTAGATAAAATCATTGACGAGACATGGTATTCAACTACTATGTGTCACACTTTATATACTAATCCTTGATTTTGTTGTGATCGTAGTGGGGAGCATGGACTAGAAGCACAATTGTCTTCACTAAGGATGATGTAATAATATCACTCACAGGAGATTGTTCATGACTGTTAGATCTCTTCTACCTCTCTCTCATTCTTCTGTTGTCAAAAGTGGTTGGATGTCCATTGGATCTGAGGGTGTCCTTTCCTGTTGTCATGAACACTTAATTTTATATACAATTGTAATGATGTATGCTCAAACACTTCTATATTTTTCTATTTCCTCTGTGTCACTCTGCATGTTAGTCAAACATTCCATACCTCCTAATATATTTTGGAAGGGACTTCTTCCTCTTCTTCTGTACTCGAGGATGAGTTTTCACTCAGTCATGGGGGTATGAGGAATCATAGTTTACATGAGCTTCAATATTGGGTACATGATATCAGGTATGTGATATCACAGCCTAAGATGTGATATTGGGCATGCGATATCACGAGGTACTCATGGGCCTATAAATATAGCCCTTGGGCACATGATTCAGGAGTAGTTTTTGGAGTCAAGTTGTGAAATTCTTGTAGTTTGTTCATTCAAGAGTTAGAATATTTTCCAAGTGCCCGTAGCAGGAGGTCTAAGTGTAATCGAATCTTTATTCAAACATTGATGTACCTAAACATACCATTATGTTGGCAATAAAGACAAGCTCTTTGATTTATCCTTGCAGCACATGAGACTTTCTTTCTTCATGCATTTATACATTGTGATTTCATGTAGTTCACATTTAACATTATTCATTTAGCAATTGATTTTGATTAATTAAGTAATTAATTAGAATACACAAGCATGACCCCTTCGAACATACATGTGACATGTGGTAGCTCAAAAATGGTTAGTGTTTGATAACCCAGCAGTGTTTACACAAAGTTCAGGATGTGTCCGGGAAGTGGGGACAGTTACTTGTGTTAGGTTAGATTAGATAATAGTTCACTTAGCATTTAATTACTCTCACTATCATTATTGTTTTAGGTGATAAAATTGATAAAACATAAAATGATAAAAATCTTATGCCTCAGTCACACTTAACCATACACTTGCATTTCACAAGTGAGACTGGGAAGACAACGAATGAACAACACAAACTCATCATTTAGCTCTAGTGTACTTGGTAATTAAAGTCTGCGGAATTCAACTAGATCACACGTAAACGCCTATGATTCATATGGTTGGGCATAGGGGTACCTCACCGCTCATCACTCGTCATTCAAATGCTTCAAGTACTCATGCATCTTTTGGCTTCTTATGCTTCTAGCTTCCTTTGCTTATAGCACAATTGGTTTCTTTAAAGGCTTGGATGACTTTTGATCTTCAAGTGCATTTGTAAGGATCTCAAGACTATCTCTTAGGTTAGATGTGAGCACTTTTCCATGGAAATAACTCAAATATAAAACATTAAATACACAAGAAAATGGAAAATGATTAGGGAAATTAAGCTCATAAGAATTATCATTCACTTTGGTCCTAATCTAAAATGGACCGATCTTCCTAGAGTTGAGCTTGGAGAAGTTTACATTCTTCAACCTCTGCTTTCCTAAATGGAGTGATATATGATCATCAACATTAAATATCATCAACTTCTTTTCCAAGTTCTTTGTAGCAGCAATTTTTTTTGCCTTTCCTTCAAGTTTTGTCTTCACTTATGCAAGTCTTGCATGCTTTTCATAAAATCTAAACTAACATGGGTACTATCATTAAATTTCCTCAAATCATCTACCATCTTAAGAGAAAAACCATAGTTTGACTCTTTGTAAGAATGATATGATCCATATGACTTGGTAATAGTACAAGGGAAATGTTCCTATAAATGCTACATTAACCTTGCTAAGTGAGTAAGAGTATCAACAAGAACATTAAGAGGTTGGGCATGGTTTTGTCATCATGCCAACACTTGTAACAAGTGAAGAGGACTCTTCAAATGAACTCCCTCTAGCAATTCAACCCTTAGCATTGGAACTTGTTAATTTTTTTAAAGGAAAATTAGAAAGGCTTTTTTCAATGAGCTTTATTCAACATCAAATTGATTTTATGCCTAGAGGTACCATTCCAAATGAAAGAGCTTATTGCATGACTTCAAATTAGAGGGAAGAGTTGCACAAGAAAGTATGTGAATTACTCTCTAATGGCTTCATTAAGGAATCCATTTCTCATTATGCCATTCTAGCTATACTTCTTCTAAAGAAAGAGATAATGAGATGAGAATGTGCATAGATTCTAGGATTTTCAATAGGATTACTATTAAGTATAGGTTTCCTATTCCTAGAATGAATGACATTCTTGATGTACTTCCTAATGCTAAAATTTTCACCAAGTTTGATTTAAAGAGTGGCTATAATCAAATTCATATTAGATCATGAGATGAATGGAAATATCCTTTAAGATACTAGATGATTTGTAAGAATGGTTAGTCATTCCATTTGAACTAATAAATGTCCCAATGATATTCATGAGGCTTATGCATAAATTTTTGAGGGATCTTATTGGGAAATATTATATTATTTTCTTTAATGATATCTTTGTCTATAGTTTTAATGAGGAGGAACATGTGTAACACTTCAGATTGATGTGCTCAAAGTTACATGAAGCTAAATTAGTAATTGTCACATCCCCATTCCCAAATGATGTTGTTGCCTAATGAAGATGGTTTCTCTTCATAACAAGTGTTATTGTCATCTTAATAAGACCTAAAAGGGTAGTTGTGATTAAGACCCAAAAGGTGCATTGTAATAACAGATGTGTCTCTTAAGGTAACCTTTGGGGGTTTGACCTAAGGCATTTATACCTAAGGTTAGAGGTTGTGCTGGCATGGAGTGGTAGAGCCAATATAGGCAAGTCATGAGAAGCTAGGTGAAGCAAGATAGGAAGTGGACCGGCCATTCCTTCTAGCTAGGTTATAGGCCTAGTCATGGTGGCAGTGCTAGATTACCTTTAAGGGATAGATTCCAAAGGAAGAAAACCCCAAGGAACACTCTCAGAGCACGATCTGGATACGCTATTCCATATCAATAAACCATTATTTTCTTCCTCTATTTGCATTTTTCCTATTATTTCCTTTATACATAATGTCGAATATCACATATATTTTACATTTGTTATATCTTCTTTGTACACATAACATCTAATATATCGTATATTTGACGTTTTCCATGAGATCTGGGGATGGGATGTCACAATTAGTATTGGAGCAAACCATGATCCAAGGGCCATTTAGAACCATGGGCCAACTATAACATAAATCTTATGATGAACCTTGAAGCCACAAGACATGGAAAGCCATTGATCATCACCAGCTGTACCATATGTTTTTCATGCAAGTCAGAAGATACCTTTTCATTATCTTCATGAACAATTCATTAGGCATCTAGATCCCAGCAACCAACAAAATTCTTTGATAGATATCATTAACTGATGAAGATTTGATCACACCTCATCAATATTCATTAATTACAAGAGATGTTGGTAAGAAAATGATATATCAATCTAGGTAACTCTTACCCATATTAATACTATAATTCTTAATTGTTACCCATATTAATGCTATAATTATTAATTGATTAAGATCATTGTTAAATTTCTTTCTAGAAATTTAGTAACCATGACCTGAATTGATGTTATTATGTTGAAATTCACTATCCAAGTGATTTAGAAGATTCCAAGTTACCATATATCAACCTAGAAATATCAATTCAAAAAAATAGGCTAGTTTGGTCCTTTTAATTTTTGAAAAATAAACTTCATTTTTGAACCCTAAAACTATGTCCAACATGTACTAATCATCAAGACGATTCCAACGGTACAAATTTTGTCTCAATTGGACTTACAGTTTGGGAGATACTGATGTTTCAATTTTCTTGTTATACATGCATTAGAATAATAATAAATTATTATTATTATTTAAAAAAATGTTAAAATTTTAGTGTCAAAAATAAACCCAAAATTACCATTTACCATATTGAACCCTTACCCTATCATCGGCTAAACCACCACGTTAACTACCAAGGCAAGGTCATGTGTTCAATCCTAAGCCTCAACTTAGTTTTATTTTTTAAAAATAAAATAAACCATAATAAAATTTCAATAATAATAATAAAATTTGTAGGCCATGCAACCCCAATAGGATCCACGTAGGACCTACTAGGGCCACATAAGCCTTGCAGGCCACATTTGCCCTAACATTGCTGCCATAGCACGTAGGCTATCGTTGCCCTCTGCCATGTGCCTTACTGCCTACCACATGTGCACTGATCCATCCCTTGTGTAGCTATGCTAGCACTGATTCTTCACCCTCTTCACTTGCCATAGAGCGTTGGTTGACACAATGCTCCGCCTTATCACCTTGTCTCCATCAGTCATTGCCAAACACACCATTGCCTTGTTGCACCTGCTACCTGCATCCACTACCACAAACTACCTCTTGTGCTACCATAAATTGCCTCCTATGCTACCATAAATTTCCTCTTACACTGCCATAAATTACTTCCCATGTCACCATAAACCACCTCTCTGAACATCGCTGAACAGGCACAGTCCTAGTTAAGGGGCCACGCAAGCCCATTCATTAGCCATGCAAGCCTAATGATGAGTCATGTAGGCCCTGAGATAGACCATGTGGGCCCATAAGAGGGTTGCACTGGCCTTGTTTGGAGCCATGTAGGCCATGTGGAGGGTCGTTCGCACCCTAGGGAGGGCCTCATAAGCCCTAAGAAGGGCAGTGTAGGCCCCAAAAAAGGGTTGCATGAGCCTAGTAACAAGCTATGTAGGTCCTAAATAGGGCTACATGAGCTTAGGGATGGGCCATGTAGGCCCTAAAAAGGGACCACACAGGCTTGGGTTGCACCACCTTGCATAGCCCCTTTTCTGCCAACCTTATTGTTGTCGTTGCCAATGCACACCTCCACCTTGCTTGCCTCGTCTATGTTCCCTAACCTATTGTTGTCCACCACTTAGCCACCCAGTAGCCACCTAGGCCACCATCAACATGCCACCATGGCCATTGTTTCCATTGACATGAAAATGAAAAATTCTCCATCAACTAACAAAAAAAAAATTTGAAATTTTTGTCAATTAATGGAAAATTTAAAATTTCATTAACAAATGTTTAATTTCAATAAAAAATGTGCAAAAATAACTTTCAAAATTTGAATTTTTCATGGTGGTAGAAATAGAGACAAAAATTCTACAATTAAGCATGCTCACCTTAGAGTAGAGCTGGGATGGGTGACCTCTTAGGAAGTCTCATTTTTTGCGCTAAAGGTCCTAAACTCTAGAAGCCATAACTTTTGATTTTGGAAGTCTTTTTCAATGAATAAATAGTTGTTTCCTATATTTTTCAACCTTTTGGACACAATGGTAAAGTTAGATCCATCCCAAGGAACCCTAAAAATTAGTTTTTACTCCTTGCTCGATATAGCACCTCAAGTTCCTTAAAAGATTAATTTTCACATAACTTGAGCATACGATGTTCTTTTTCAACATTTTAATAGTCATTTACAACATTTTTTACCCTTTTTAACTCAATGGTGAGGTTAGATTTATCATCTAGACACCCATAAATTTGATGATATCATAAATTCAACCTTTTGCGCTTTAAGATTTAATGCATAACCTTTACAGATAGTCTTATGTTCACTATGGCATATCATTAATTACATTGCCAGAGTGAGTGCTCTTAAGGGAGGTAGAAAGGTTGTTAAGAATTGGATAATATAGTTACATATTACTAAAATTGTATGGTGTTATTAAATATTAGATAATGTAATTATAAAAATAGATGATGTAGTTATCCAGTTGATTTAGTTGATTATCAATCAATCAATGTATTAGTTAATGATTAATTGATGTATTAGTTGGAGAATTAGTTGAAGAAATAGAAAAATATTCAACCATCAAGAAAAGGATATATTAATCCATCCTGTGATCAAAACATAGGGCAAAACAACATGGAGACTCAAAATCTCATTTCGATAAGGAGTATGATACTCATAAAGAGAAATGATCCAGACAAGAATCCAAGAATGAGAATGAAAGTTACAACATACAATGTGCTTGCAAGATCCCTTGTGAGTGAGAAACAACATCCACTATGTCCATCATGGGCCTTGGATTAGCATGAATATCAATATCCATGCATCTTAGTAGAGGTAAAAAAACTGGATGCTGATGTCTTGTGCTTACAAGAAGTCTTGCCATGGGAATTTCTATACCAATTCCAACTAGACTTGAAAAAGATCGGATACATAGGTATTTATAAGCAAAAAGGTTCTTATGAAAGTTCTTCTTTTGAGCCATATAGATTAGCCTATTGCAGAAATCACAGCATGGATGGTTGTGCAATTTTTATAAAGAAGCCAAGTTTGAATTGGTAAAAAGATTTGAATGGAGTTTTAAAAAAATTATTTTTGAAATTCCAAAACTTCAAGAAATGGAAAAGAAAGAACAATTAAGATTTTAGAAAAATCACATAGCCTTGGCATTGATTTTAAAAATTCAATTATCAGGAAGAAGTGTATGTGTGGTTAAGCACACATTTAATTGCCAAACCAACATGTTTAGATGTTAGACTTTGTCAAGGAGCATACTTGATTAAGAAAATAGAAGAAAGTTTGAAGAAGAAGTTATTCCTAAGTTATATTGATCTAATTCTATTTATTCTTTGTGGAGAATTCAATGCAAAAGTTGAAACTAGTGTTTATCAATTCTTTAAATATGGCTATGTAAAGGAATCTTTGGAAGATGAACCTGATTTGAAAAAGATGTTTTCATTAATTCAACATGCAATTCCATTGGCTAGTGCATATTCTACTTACTTTGAATCTTTAGTAGATAAATCAGATTCTACAATTCAAGAACAGATGATGTTGATGGATAGCACTCATCAAGAACCACAGTTTACCAATTACACTGCTATGATTAATGAGGATGGATCAACAACATTCTTAATTGAGACTTTGGATTATATTTGGTATGCTGCCTAATTCTTTCAAGTTACCTAGTTACTAGAGTTAATTTCTAGAAAAGAAGTTGAAAAGAATCAAGATTAAGCCTTGCCTTCTCGAACAAGACCATCCAATCACATACCACTTATGGTAGAATTACAATTACTCTCATCAGTTCATAAGATTGATCAAGATCAAGAAGTATCTCACTCTTACTTTATTTGATTAATCTTATTATTTTATTCATTGTGTAATTTATATTTCACTTAGACAAGTACAATATCTATGATAATGAAAATAGGAGATCAAGAATTTTCCCTACCTTCACTTGGGTAACTAGATCCAAGTTGCACTTTGTGTGATCTTAGATAGGACTAGTGATTGGTGGTTGATAAATTTTTAATTCATCTTTTTTCATTATCTTAGAAAACAAAGTAAGTATCAAGAAAGTAATATTTAATTTTCCATATGTTCTTCTCACATATATTTTGTTTGCAGAATAAGCAAGAAACAATTTCATGTTCAAAGGATAAATCAAATTATTAGAACACAAGATCATGAAAGAAAGCATTGGAGTTGGAAAAAGATAGAGAATGTGGACTTGTTTGAGGATGAACAAAACCTAAGGGGGGTAGATTGTCACATCCCCATTCCCAAATCATGTTGCTACCTAATGAAGATGGTGTCTCTTCATAACAAGTATTATGTCATCTTAACAAGACCTAAAAGGGTAGTTATGATTAAGACCCAAAAGGGTGCATTGTCATCATGGATGTGCCTCTTAAGGTAACCTTTGGGGATTTGACCAAAGGCATTTATACCTGAGGTTAGAGGTCATGTTGGCATGGAGTGGTAGAGCTGATATAGGTAAGTCATAGGAAGTTGGGTGAAGTGGGATAGGAAGTGGATTGGCCATCCCTTCTGGCTAGGTAAATGCCAAAGGAAGAAAATCCCAAGGAACACTCTCAAAGCACAATCCAAATACACTATTCCATATCAATAAAGTATTATTTTCTTCCTCTTTCTGCATTTTCCCTATTATTTCATTTATACATAATGTTAAATATCATATATATTTTGTATTTCGTATGTCTTCTTCATATGCATAATGTATAACATATCATATATTTGATGTTTTCCATGACATTTTGGGATGGGATGTCATAGTAATGAATGCTAAGAAATGTCATTTTATGAAGAAGCAAAATTTTCTACTTAGATCATGTTGTTTTTAAAAACCTAGTTAGAATGGAGCAAAGTAAGATCAAAGCATCAAGGAGTGGCCTTTATCTAAAGATTTAAGGGAGGTAAGATCTTTTCTTGATTTGGCTAGTTTTTATAGAAAATTTATTCAAAATTTTAGTTATATTGCATGACCTTTGCTTGCTTGTTTAAAGAAGAATTTAGATTTTGTATGGAATGAAAAGAAGGAAAAATCATTTCAATCATCAAAATTTTCCCAAGGTTTTTAAGGTAGAGATGGACGCAAGTGGACTGTAGTTGGAGGGGTGTTATTCCAAGAAGGTAATCCCATTGCATTTTTCTCTAAAAAATTAAATGAATCAAGGCAAAAGTATAGTTGAATTCTATTTTTAACAAGCTCAAAAAAGTTATTTGCATTACTTATCATAGTGGAAATGGAGACTTTTAACTCTACAATATTTATGATCCTAATAATTAAAAAGATCAATAAGAGATTTGGAAATATCTTCTATCTTTATCTAATGTTCCTTAGATCATTAGTAGTAATTTCAATATAGTTGAAGGTTATTTAGATAAATTTTGTGATCTTCCTCCTAATATATATTCTCAAGAAAAAGAATATTGGTACAATGCCTTGATTATTGTTGGAAAGTCATTTACATTTAGACTTTTAATATCTTTCTAGGTAGTCTTATTATATAATGCCTCCTCCATAGGAATCTTCTCTACTGATTCTTTGAAGAAATTAATGGTTGATTGCAAGTGTACAACATTATTTTCAAAGCTATAGTGTTATAATACCATGTGCACTATGGATGGTATTAGGTAATTTTATTCCACCTTACTCCACTTTTTGGACTACACATTGGTAGATTGATTTATTTTTGGAATCTGTATGATTGTGTGCTCAGGATTGAAAAGGATTTGAGAAACAATTGTGAAACCAACTCCTTATTCTTACTCTTCATCATGATGGTGAGATCCCTAATATGAGAGTTATTAAGTACCTTAACAAAGGTAGGAAGAAGGTAGCCATGAGAGAAATCAGGAGTAAACATCATGTAGTATGATAATGACTACCCCTTCATCTCCATCTTCCAACTTGAAAAGTAGTACACATGGCTTCCTACTTTCATTGTAGCATAAGGTAGACTTAAAAAAGGCTATATAGTTTGCATTTTTCTTGTTCTTAATAGAAACATAATAGGAAATGATATTTTCCAAACTGGATAATGACATATGGAGAGGTTTAGGACTTAATAGTTTTGTTCTTGATAGTTTTCCAAGTCATATGGATCAAACCATCCTAGGAAGCTTTGGCATGTTTTTAGCTGTGGTGTTCTTAATTAATTGATGGTTTGCATCCTATGGTGATCCTAGCTTTCTTAAATGGTATGTCTTTGGTGATCATAGCATGTCTTGGTGATAAGCGTCCTTAGTATTCATGGCTATCTAGGTGGTGTGATCAAATCTCAACCTCTTCTTTAAGGATCCCATGTTTTGCAGTGATCTTATCAATTTTGTGTAGTCGTTGATCTTAGTGAAATTCCAATCCATTTCTATGCTAATGATGATCATGATAGCACATGGTTCTTGATGTTCATTCGTATTTACAACAAATTTTGATGATAGATTTATGGCAATTTGTTGTATGTTGGTTTCATGACTAACCTTGGTGCATATGCCAGTCTTAGGTTTTGGTGCCTAGGCTCTTTTTCCCTTAGGTTATTGTAGTCTTTAGGATAGTGTTGTAAGCTGATGAGTGGCGAGGTACCCCTACACTCAACCATACGAAACGAGCGTAGCACGCGCGATCCGGTCAAATTCCACAGACTAAATGCTTAAACACCGCAAGGAACACTTAGGGTTAATTAATCATTGTATTCCCAGACTTACTTGTTGTTGTCACGGTGTATGGTTAAGTAAGTCCAAGGTATATGATTTTTTTGGTCTTTCTAGGTTTATCTCCTATGCTAAAGGGTGAAGGGTTGAGAGACAAAAACTAATTCTAACTACAGCGGTAAGTCCTAGCGTCAGCATCCGTTCCCACTTGCCGTACACACCTTGAACTGTGTAACTGTGGCTACCAAACTCTAATCATTACTGGGATTACCACACGTAACACACGTGCTCGAAGCGGTCATACTGAGGTACCTAACTAGCCTAAATGTGACGAGTAGCTGATTCCTTGACTAGTCGTACACATCCGTAGATGCTCGTAATCAAGTCATACACATCCGTAGATGCTCGAGAATCTAATCACGATGAGTAGCCGATTTCTTGGCTAGCCATACACATTCGTCAATGCTCGTAACCAAGTTGTACTCATGCCACGCTACTAGGAAAGCAGTAAATAACATTAAATAAACCTATCCATGTACTGCAAGGTTTATCCACAAAGCTCATCTTTATTGCCGTACACAACTTGTGTTCAGGTACAAAGCTACTAGAATAAAGAACCGTTTACTTGGGGGACTCCTACTACGGGCACATGAAAATATTCTATCTCTGGGGTGATCAATCTGCCAGAGCTTCGCTACTTCTAGCCTAGGATCGCAAATGAGGGGAGTGCAGCCTCTTATTTATAGATTTGGCGGCGGACCGCGATATTGCGTACGTGATATCACAGGGGATGACATGATATCGCGGCTTGTGCATATCGCGTCTCATCATACCCCCATGACTGAATGAAAACTCGTCCTCGAGTTCCTTACAATAATATCGAGAAGGTATGGAATTATTGAGGGAAATGGAACTAATGGGATGACATGTGAACGAATCATTATTACAAGACTTGACAAAACTGGTGTTCATGACTACAAGGGTGAACACCTTATTACAATGACATCAGGCCTTTGTTGGCAGCTTGAGAGAAAGAGAGAGATAGAAAGAAGTGTTGCTGCTGCCAATGCCAAGATTGCGCCTTCGTTGTCCATCCATACATGTGCCATCGATCTTGCTCCTTGCATAGCTACTTCAGCACTGCTCCATTTCAAATGTTTGTTCCAGATCCATTCCATTAGTGTATGATTGCCATCTGCACACACAACACAATCATATATTAGTAAGGGTAATTGAATCATTAAGTAATTAATACCTTGCTTCGGTGTAAGTCCATTGGCTAGGTTGTGATATGGCTGATATGGACCTGGGAAGATGTAGTAATGATGACTACCGAAGGTGTAGGGGTTAGGAAGAAAATCAAAAAATGTTGGGGCTAGGAGAAAATCAAAAAAAGCGGGCCCCGTACCCCCATGACTAATCGCGAACCTCCAGTAGCGTTAGAATGGAGAAAGAAAAGGAGGAAGAAAGATAGGTAAAAAGGGACAACTATGGCATCAATGAAGTGGATGTCAAGATGGAAATGAACCAAAATAAAATTAATTGCAAAATGTTAAGGAAAAGAAGTGAACCAATGCTCCAAATAGGAATGCCAGTGGGTCCTCCTCAAAGCAGGCTCATGCCGTTAATGCCCTGACAAACCCACATTCAAAGAGTTCGTAGGCTCTAGGAATGTCTTTTGGAACAAGAGTTAAAGTCTTAACCGTAAGAATTTACCAAAAAAAAAACAATGCATCAACCAAAATACATACACTAATGATACAACCGGCAATGAGGTGAACAATGGAGAGAAGGATGGAGAGAAGAGAAATGGAATGGAATCCCAAGAACAAGGTGGTGTACAGCCCCTTGTGTATTTGATGATTAATGTGACGTGGCAAATCGCATTCCAACTCCGGCCTCAAACCAACCATAGCCAGTGACTTCGCATCAATACACTTAGTCAAACCATCCACTGGAGTAACAAGAAGGCATCTCCAAGAGTCACCACCATTCCGGTGAAACAAAGGAGAGAATGAAAAGCGAGAAGGGCCTTAGTTAGAGGGAAAACTTTGGTTCCATAACCAATGCTTGTAGCCCAAATTTTATTTCGTCTAAGGGGTGTGCTTTGAATTCTCACTTTCATCGTGTTTTTTTTGTGTTTTTATGCATGAGAACCACAACATGCAAAGACTTCTTATTTTTATTGGCTCAGCTTCCGATAATTGGGTAACATCAGAACGGTAAGAGAACCCAAGAAGAAAACATCCAAGCACCCAAGTGAATGGCCAACACAAATGCATCAAGTTCCCTTGAAGTCACACCCTTTTCAAACCTTGAGTCCTTCCTTAGTTTGAGAAGTACCCAATCACCTATTCGTTAGAGTTCTTATTAGAAGGGGACTGTCCATTTCCAAGCCAAGAGAAACCATAGAAATTAGTGGATGGATGGATGAAGTGATCTCATTGCCTGCCATATCAAAAGAAACATACCTTAGTATCAACATTGTAACGTAAAGGTAAAAACCAAACATTAGCAATCAATGTGAAAATAGTTCATACCATCATTCTGAACACTTATTATGGGAAAAACTTACAGGGTGGATGGCGCGCGCACACACACACACACACACACACACAAAATAGAAAAATATAACGATGGCGTAAAACAAAAACTAAAAAGGTTAAAGAAAGTTGTAAAACAAAAATTAGAAAAGTTAAAGAAATTTGTAAAACAAAAATGTTGTAAAACAAAAAGTGAAAAAGAACTAAGGGCCCCATATGGTTAGCATATGTGGCCATCTCCCCCATGACTGAGTTGTAAGGGAGAGATCCGAAATAATGAGCGTCTATTTGAATTTCTAAGAAGTGCCCAACTTCTCCCAATTGATGATCTTAGATTCAGGGGTGAAAGTTGGTGACGCTCATGTTCCAATGTATATATGCTTTCATTGTTAGCATGAGTTTCCTCAGTTCATTCATGCATATTTGTCTACTCTTATGAGTAGCTGTCAACCATGAGGTGTCTACTACTTCTTATGTGGTTGCTACATATAGGCATCTTTGTTTTTCATTCTCATAGGCACACCTCTCACATGGAGACATATCCTCCATGTCATCACCCAATGAATCACTGTATGCAATGCATGGAATCTTCTTCTTCTCGATCTTTCCATAAATATTTGTCTTAGAAATTTTCAAGGAAAGATCACGAGGTATGTGTCTACGGTACTTAGCCACGGTCTTCCCATTATAATGGGGAAGCCCCCTTCGTTGTTAACCTCAATCACCAGGAAATCGGCTAGGTATGACCACCCACACACAGTGGTGATAATGTCCTCCACCAATCCTAAGGGAATGGTGATGGACTGGTTAGCCAGCTCCAGTTGTATGTT